>BOPN01002045.1:22500-25000 GCA_017312705.2 Penaeus japonicus | reverse complement strand
AATGAATGATAATGATGATAACAAGAGTAATAGTAATAAAACAAAAGATAATGATGAAAATGATGATAAAAGTTATATTGATATTAATAAGGATAACAATAGTGACAGTAATGGAAATGATGATAACTATCATGATGAATGTGTCAATAAGGAAAGATATAAGAATAATGATAACAATATTAAAGATGACTATTATAGTAAAAATCTTTAAAATGATAATGATAATAATGATAATCATTACCATCCTCATAATTGCAATTATTGTCGCTCTGATCATCATCATTAACGACATTAGCAGCGATAATAATCATAATGATGATACTGATAATAATAATGATAATAGCAATGCTAATAATGATAGTAATTGTTGTAATACTGATAATGACAATAATAAGGATAACATTAATGAAAATGAAAATGATGATGCTGATAATGATAATGATAATAGCAATGCTAATGCTAATAATAATAGTAATTGTGGTAATACTTATAATGACAATGATAATGGTACCATTAATGAAAATGAAAATGATGATGCTGATAATGATAATTATAACAGTAATGGTAGCAATGCAGGGTAGAAAGAAAGTGATAATAATAATTATAATAAGAACGATAATAAAGATGATAATGATTATATTAATGATGATGATAATGATAGTAATGGTACTAATAGTGATAAAAATAAATATAATAATGATTATAATGATGATGATTATGATAATAATCTAATAAAAAAAGTATCATTATAACAATAATAACAGAAAGAAAGAGAGACAGACAAACAAATAGAGGGAAAGAGACCGAGAAACAGAGAGAGGAAAAGCAAAGAAGATAGAATAAGAAAGAGAGACAGAGAAAAAAAAAATCGGAAGCCATCTTTAGAAATCCCTTCAGTCAATGTAATTTTTTTCTTCTGTCTTGCATCAGAGGAAGACTCGGCAAGGGTTCTCTTCGGTTGTGCCTCGCGCTGGCCTCGTTTGTTGGTGGGTCAAGGAATAACTCTTGAGGAAAATGGAAGGGGGGGAGGGGGCGAGGAGGAAGAAAAAGAAGAGGAGGAGGAGGAGGAAGAAGAAGAAAAAGAAGAATTAGAGGAGGAGGAGGAGGAGGAGAAAGAAAAAGAAGAAGAGGAGGAGGAGGAGAAGGAAAGGAGGAAGAAGAAAAAGAAGAAGAGGGGAGGGAAGGAAAATGATGAAGAAAAAAAAAAAAAAAGAGGGGGAGGGAAGGAGGAAGATGAGGGAGAAAAAGAAGAAGAGGAGGAGGAGGAGGAAGAGGGAGGGAAAGGGGAGGAAAAGGACGACGAGGAGGAGGAGAATGAAGAAAAAGAAGACGAGGATGAGGAGGAGCAGTTAGAGGATGAAGTGGTGGAGGGGGAGGAGGAGGAGGAGGAGGAAAAGAAATGATGAAGAAAAAGAAGAAAAAGCGGTGGAAGAGGTGCTGGAGGAGCAGGAGGATGGCGAGAAGGAGGAGGAGGATGAAGGGGAGGAGAAGGAAGAGAGCAATAGTAGTAACGGAAGAATTATGTAAATGGCATACACATTGCTCTTACTTTGATATATACAGGTAAATATATGACCACGCAGACACTCATATATATGTATATATATATATATATATATATATATATATATATATATATATATATATATATATATATATATACACACACATTATATATATGTACACACACACACACACACACAAACATAAAAGAAAACGCAACCAAGTACGGAACGAAATTTAGGTCGTGACGTTTCGATCCCCTCAGAGGTTCCCTTTCGGACGAAGAAAATCAAAAGGCGAGGTAATTAGAAACACCCAACTACCTTGTTAGAAAAGATCTACGTTGCTTTCCCTCGCCCGAAGAGGATCCAATGAGAGGATCGAAGCGTCCTCTTGTGGCCAGGCTTAATTTAGACGAAATTCTTGCGCAATCTGTGGCTGCGTCGTTAGCATTTTCTTCTCCTTCTCCTTCTGCAGCGGGCCTTGGAGCAGGGGCTGGGGGGGGGGGGGGGGCTTTCGCTGAGGCAGGTGCTGAAACAGGCGATGGGGCTGGAGATTGCGCTGTCTTTGGTGCATAGACTGCGGCGCGGGTTTTTACCGACGTGTTAGCCGTGTCAACCCCAGTCGTTGTGCTCGCTGCTGTGCCGCTCGGGAGAGATACGAACGTTTTTGGTGTGAGGCTGTCTCTTTCAAACAGCTTCATGTGTTCACAGTTATATAGATAAAGAAAAAGACAAGATCAAAAGGGTATGGTAAGGCAAATTTCGAGTGAAATGCAAAGCACAATACATTTTATTTCCGTATCTCACTAGTCCAAGACTATCGTTCACTCGAGTTACGAAAAATAAACCAGCCCTTGTTATTCACTCGTAGCTGTTTAATTCTTACCTACTTTCTTTCAGTAAAAAAAATATATATGTTTCCCCAGTCTCCACGTTCAAAAAAAAAAAAAAAAAAAAAAAAAAAAAAAAAAAAAAAAAAAAAAAATCGCCCAGCT
>BOPN01002044.1:213085-225585 GCA_017312705.2 Penaeus japonicus | reverse complement strand
CGGCGTGGGGGAGTGGGGGGGAGGGAGTGAGGGGTGGGAGTGGGAGTGGGGGTGGGGGTGGGAGTGGGTGTGGGAGTGGGAGTGGGAGTGGGAGTGGGGGAGGGAGTGAGGGTGAGGGAGGGGGTGGGAGAGGGGGAGGGAGTAGGGGGGTGGGAGTTGGATGGGAATGGGAGTTGGAGTGGGAGTGGGGGAGGGAATGAGGGTGGGAGTGGGAGTGGGGGTGGGAGGGAGTGGGAGTGGGAGTGGGGGAGGAATGGGAGTGGGAGTGGGGGAGGGAGTGGGGGAGGGAGTTGGGGTGGGAGTGGGGGTGGGAGTGGGCGTAGGATGGGAGTGGGGGTGGGAGTGGAAGTGGGGGTGGGAGTGGGAGTGGGAGTGGGTGTGGGAGTGGGGGAGGGATGGGAGTGGGGGAGGGAGTGGGAGTGGGAGTGGGGGAGGGAGTGGGAGTTGGGGTGGGAATGGGAGTGGGAGTTGGGGTGGGAGTGGGATGGGAGTGGGGGTGAGGGGTGGGAGTGGGAGTGGGAGTTGGGGTGGGAGTGGGAGTGAGGGAGGGAGTTGGGGTGGGGGTGGGAGTTGGGGTGGGAGTGGGTGTTGGGGTTTGAGTGGGGGTGGGAGTGGGGGGTGGGAGTTGGATGGGAATGGGAGTTGGAGTGGGAGTGGGGGAGGGAGTGGGAGTGGGGGATGGAGTGGGAGTGAGGGTGAGGGAGGGGTGGGAGAGGGGGAGGGAGTGGGGGGTGGGAGTTGGATGGGAATGGGAGTTGGAGTGGGAGTGGGGGAGGGAGTGGGAGTTGGGGTGGGAGTGGGGGAGGGAATGAGGGTGGGAGTGGGGGGGGGGGAGGGAGTGGGAGTGGGAGTGGGAGTGGGAGTGGGGGAGGGATGGGAGTGGGAGTGGGGGAGGGAGTGGGAGTGGGGGAGGGAGTTGGGGTGGGAGTGGGGGTGGGAGTGGGAGTGGGGGTGGGAGCGGGAGTGGGAGTGGGAGTGGGAGTGGAGTGGGGGTGGGAGTGAGGGGTGGGAGTGGGAGTGGGGGAGGGAGGGGGAGGGGGGTTGGAGTGGGAGTTGGGGAGGAGTGGGAGTGGGGAGGGAGTGGGAGTGAGGGGTGGGAGTGGGAGTGGGGGGTGGGGTGGGAGTGGGGGAGGGAGTGGGGGAGGGAGTAGGGGTGGGAGTTGGGGTGGGAGTGGGAGTGGCAATGGGAGTTGGGGTGGGAGAGGGAGATAGATAGAGAGAAGGAAGAGAGATGAGAGAAAGGAGGAGGGAGGGAGGGAGGGAGGAATAGGAGGAGTAGAAGGAGGTAGGAGAGAAGTGAAAGAGAGGAAAAGGGAAGCGAGAGGAAGATAAGGAGAGAGAGAGAGAGAGAGAGAGTAGGGGTGGGAGTTGAAGATGGATAGAGTATGGGTGGGAGCAGGTGAGGGAGAGAGAAGGAGAGAGGGAGGATATATGATGAAGCAAAGAGAAAGAGGGAGGGAGAAAGAGAACGAAGGAGGAAGAAGGGGATTGAGACAGAGAGGGAGAGGGTGTGAACGAGGGAAGGAAGTAAAGATAAAAAAATGGAAGAAAGAGGAGGAGAAAGAGAATATGGGGGAAGGGGACAAAAGAGATGAATAGACAGACAAATAGATAGATGGATAGATAGAGAGAGAGAAAGAGAGACAGAGACAGAGACAGACAAAGACATTGACATAGATAGAGACAGAGACAGAGACAGACAAAGACATTGACAGAGATAGAGACAGATGCAGACAGAGACAGAGACAGACAAAGACATTGACAGAGATAGAGACAGAGGCAGACAGAGACAGAGACAGAGACGGAGACAGAGACAGAGACAGACAAAGACATTGACAGAGATAGAGATAGAGGCAGACAGAGACAGAGACAGAGACGGAGACAGACACAGACAAAGACATTGACAGAAACAGAGACAGAGACAGACAAAGACATTGACAGAGATAGAGACAGAGACAGAGACAGACAAAGACATTGACAGAGATAGAGACAGAGGCAGACAGAGACAGAGACAGAGACGGAGACAGAGACAGACAAAGACATTGACAGAGATAGAGACAGAGACAGAGATAGACAAAGACAGACAAAGACATTGACAGAGATAGAGACAGAGACAGAGACAGACAAAGACGTTGACAGAGATAGATATAGAGACAGAGACAGAGACAGACAAAGACGTTGACAGAGATAGAGATAGAGATAGAGACAGAGACAGACAAAAACATTGACAGAGATAGAGACAGAGGCAGACAGAGACAGAGACAGAGACGGAGACGGAGACAGAGACAGACAAAGACATTGGCAGAGACAGAGACAGACAAAGACAGACAAAGCCATTGACAGAAGTAGAGACAGAGATAAAGAGAGACAGAGACAGACAGAGACAGAGACAGAGACGGAGACGGAGACAGACAAAGACATTGGCAGAGACAGAAACAGACAAAGACATTAACAGTGATAGAGACAGAGACAGAAACAGACAGACAGAGACAGAAACAGACAGCCATAGACAGAGACAAAGATAGAAACAAAGACAGAAACAGAGAGAGCGAGAGTAAAGAAAAAGACCGAAATCCAGCAGATTAACCTATAACTACCATTTCAAAAAAGCGACCGTGACAATATGATAATCATTGCTCTCTTTTTCCCCCTTGTAGCCTTATCGGTTCTTTTAAAATGAGAGAAAATCTGCCTCTCCTACTCCATAAACACGCCACCAAGATGACACAAAACAAGTGAAGGCGACGGTGCGCGAGCCTCCGCTGGGTTATTCGTTTATTTTCATAACTGATTTTTTTTCTTTATTTTTGCTGTTGGTGGTATTGTTGTCATTATTATTCTGTCTTTATCTTTATCGTTTTTGTTATCATTATTGTAATCATTACTATCATTATTATTTTCATTATTGTTAACATCACTGTCATTATCATATTATCTATTGCTATTACTGTTATCATTAATATTATTAAAATCACTATTATCAATGACAATGATCATTCTCATTGTTACTGTTATCATCACCATAATTATACTTATTATTGTCATCACTGCCATTATTACTATCAGTAATACTGTAATTTTCATTACCATCATCATCGTCATCATCATCACCACCACCACCCCCATCATCATCATCATTATCTAATATTACCATCATCACCACCACCATCATCATAATCATCATTATCATTACCCATCATTAGCATCATCACCACCACCATCATCATTATCATTACCATCATCATCACCACCACCATCATCATATCATCATCATCACCATCCTCCTCCTCATCTCATCATCATCATCATCATCAACCACCACACATCATCATCATCATCCCCATCATCATCATCATCATCATCATCAACCACCACATATCATCATCATCATCACCATCCTCCTCCTCCTCCTCCTCCTCATCATCATCAACCACCACACATCATCATCATCATCATCATTATGGAAAAAACCCTCATCTCCTCCCAGTGTGACTTTTCTATTGTGGTTTCTTCGTGTTATTTTTCTTTTTATCAAAAGGCAAAGTAAGAAGAGAGGATGTTGATAAGATACGGAGACTTACAATAGTTGGATTTCCCGTCTGTCACTCTGTCGCTCCTTCTCTTTCTCTCTGCTGTCTCTCCTTTGTCTCGTATTTGATTTTTTTATCTAATTTTTTTTTCTTTTTCTCCCTTTTTTTTTCGTTTGGTTTGTGTCTGTTGGGATGTGTCTCTCTGTGTGTGTCTGTGTCTGTGGTGTCTCGTTCTCTCGTTTCCTTTTCTTTCTCTTGTTCCCTCTTCTTGTTCTGTTTTTTATCTTTCTCTCTCATTCATACTGTCTCCCTCTCTCAATCTCTCTCTAATTATCATACTCTCTCTCTATCTCACTCATGCTGTCCTCATCCCTCCTTGTCCTATATATATTTGTTCTACCATACTGTTTCTCTCTCTTTCATAAATTCTCTCTCTCTCTCTCTTTTTCTCTTTCTCCCTATCTCCCTCTTTCTCCCCCCCCTCTCTCTCTCCCCTCCCTATCCATTCCTCCTCTCTATCTCTTTCATAAACTCTCCCTCTCTCTCTCTTTTTTCTCTCTCTCCCTATCTCTCTCTTTCTCTCCCCTCCCTCTCCATTCCTCCTCCTCCTCTTCTCTCTCTCCCTCTCTCTCTCTCTCTCTCTCTCTCTCTCTCTCTCCCTCTCCCTCTCTCCTTCCCTCTCCCTCCCTCCTTCCTCCAAATTGACTTGCAAGAGCACTAGCCACCACATAATATTCCACCGGCATTGTGTTTATAAGTTTATTAGTGTATTATCAAGCGCTTTCCTTTTCCTCCTGTTTGTTTTATATGTTCGTTAATGTCTCTTCCGTTAACCCCCCCCCCCCCCCCGCCATGCTTTACCATAGTTCCGCATGACTCATTTCCATTTCGATTTTTTTTGCGTGTTTATATCGTCTGTTCATGCCATATTCATATCGCATATCGTTTTTTTCCCTTCATTTCCACATTTCATCAATATATTTTGACTTTCTCATTTTAAATCATATTTCCATATTTCAATTTTCAGAGTCATATCGAATATCATATTTCCATAAACTTATTATATCACATTGTATGAATAATCTTATATATATATATATTTTTATATTTTCACTTGATCTCACTATTCTATTTTTTCGTACCAGACAGACACGCAAAACACCTGACGTCAGGATGAAGGCGGGCATCCACTTGGGCATAGCGTTGTGTGCATTATGGGCACTGGCGGGTCTCGCGTATGCCCAGGAGAGCTGCAACGTTAAAGAACAGTGCAGTGATTGCATCCAGACACAAGGTTGCATGTGGTGCTCGAGACCCAAGGTAAAGAAAGAACTCGACTTTCAAGGAATTTTCACTTTGCTTGTTATTTATTGTGATCGTACGTCGTATATAAGACGCACTCGTGTCAAGGTCTGACTCTTGCAATTAATCTGCGTCCTGCATGGTGAAGGTCGGGGCAGGGGTGAAGCTATAGATCTAGAAATTATCCTAGCTCACTGGACCTGGTGATTTTGAAATGGATGTATCACTTGAATAATTCTATCTAACGAAGGGGACAATTTTCGAAATAATAAATCATCAATTTTTAATCAGCAAAAGACAATGTCAGTCTAGTCTTGGGTTAATAATAATGAGCTTATATACATTAGGCTATTGTCATTTTTTAAACAAAAATCAAGGAACTTAAAGTACAAAAATAACCTAAATTATGTTTTTTAGTGATTTTAGAATGAGAGACAGATTATCCAATGGGATCCGAGATTTTTTTGTTAGTTCTATTTTTTCCAAAATATTTCATGTAAAATTAAGGATTGGTGAATATGCTGCAGAATACGGTGGATGTTACAGTTAGTTATTTTTTAACTGTTATTATAGGTATTTAAAGTAGATATTTCAGTCATTTGATCAGTTATTATAGCTAGTTATATTACTGAGCTATCGACTAATCCCTTTGATTACATGTATTGATTTGTATGTATTATTTATATACATATATTTTTTCTATTTTGGACAAGTTGTTTATCTATTTGTTTAATGTGTTTAGTTACGGCGCTCTAGTTTCCTTTCTTCATATTTCCTAATGTTGATATATTAATGATATATATCTGATATGTCTCTAGGTTAATAAAACAACAATATAATAATGATCTTGATATATAATAAGGAATATAAAATCACCATTAATATTCCACAACACTAATCCCACCATCCCATTCATTTTTTTAAAAATTATCTCTCCTGCTGCTAATTCCGGATTCCCTATCCCGATCCCAACGTCTAAATCACGATCCCAATATATTCTTCTAATTACCATGCCAATATCTTCATCCTAATTCCAAAATCCCTTTTCCCCAAAATCACAAAATTCCCAATAACAATTCCAAGATTCCCAACCCTTCTCTCACCCTCCAAGTTCCCAGTTCCAAAGTCCCCACTCCCAAAAGAATCCCGAATCCCAAGTCCCTCACTTTTTAAAGAAGCCCAAATCCCAAATCCCTCACTCCCAAAAGAAACCCATATCCCAGACTCCCCCCAAAATAATCCCAAATCCCCCACTCCCAAAAGAAACCCGAATCCCCCACTCCTAAAAGAAACCCAAATCCCCCACTCCCAAAATAATCCCAAATCCCTTACTCTTATAGGAATCCCAAATCCCCCACTCCCAAAATAATCCCAAATCCCTTACTCTTATAGGAATCCCAAATCCCCCACTCCCAAAAGAAACCTAAATCCCAAATCCCACACACCCAAAAGAAACCTAAATCCCCCACTCCCAAAAGAAACTCAAATCCCCCACACACCCAAAAGAACCCCCCCCCCAAAAACCAGCCCCCCAAAAAAAAAAAAAGAATCCCCCAAAAAAACTACACTCCCTTCTTCCCAATTCCACAGACCAGAGTGAGCGGCGCCGTCCAACACCACTGCATTCCCGAAACGTCCCAATTCGAGGACTTTTGCGACGCCCAACACATCGAGAACCCGAGGAACACCGTTGACATTCTGGAGGACGAGCCTTTGAGTGGTGAGTGGGAGAGGGAGAGGGAGAGGGAGAGGGAGAGGGAGAGGGAGAGGGAGAGGGAGAGGGAGAAGGAGAAGGAGAGGGAGAGGGAGAGGGAGAGAGAGAGAGGGTAGAGGGAGAGGGTAGAGGGAGAGGGAGAGGGAGTTAGAGAGAGGGAGAGAGTAGAGGGAGAGGGAAAGGGAGAGGTAGATAGGGGGGAGGAGAGGCAGAGGGAGAGGGAGATAGAGAGAGGGAGAGAGAGAGGGAGAGGGGGGAGGAAGAGGGAAAGGGAGAGAGGGAGAGGGAGAGGGAGAGGGAGAGGGAGAGGGAGAGGGAGAGGGAGAGAGGAAGAGGAAGTGAGAGAGAGACAGACAGACATAGAGAAATGGAGAGAAGGAAGGGAGTCGGTATAGAGTTGGGTGGAGTTAGATGAAGTTAGGTGAAGTTTCTTGGAGTTAAATGAAGTTATTAGGAGTTTGAAGAAGTTAGGTGTAGTTGGGTCAAGTTAGATGAAGTTAAGTTGACGGGTGGAATTAGATGAAGTTAGGTGAAGCTGGGTCGAGCTGGATGAAGTTAGGTGGAGTTGGGTTGAGTTGGGCGAATTTGGATGAAGTTAGGTGTAGTTGGGTTAAGTTAGGTCAAGTTAGATGAAGTTGGGTGAAATTGGGTCAAATTAGATGAAGTTAGATAAAGTTAGGTGGAGTTAGGTCGAGTTTAGGTTGGTTTGAATGGGAGCAAGTGGAGTCAGATGGAGTTAGAGATATATTGAGTGGGAGTTAGGGGTAGTTAGGTGATGCTACATGGTGTTAGGTGGAGTTTGGTGGATAATGTTGCTTGTGGATTAGATGGAGTGGGATGGAATGAGATCAAGTTAGGTGGAGTTAGAATGAGCTATATGGCATTAGATAGAGCTTTATGGAGTTAGATGGAATTCGTTGGAATGGATTAGACAGAATCTGATGAACACAGGTCGAGTTTGGCAGAGTTAGATAGATAGAGATGAAGGCAAATGGTGTTAGATGAAGTTTTATTGTGTTAGGTAGAGTTACTCGGAGTCAGGTGAAGTTAAGTGAAGTTAGATGGATTTGGATGTCAAGTTATCATCTTCATATTTCGTATGAAGAAGTATCCCCTATTTTTTTTGTCTGTTCGACCTTTTTTCTATTTCTTCATCCATTCTATTCCTAATCTGGGATTATCATGTTTATTATCATTTACTCCATCAGTTCAAAAGAAAGAAAAAAGGAAAAAAAAATATGCATAACCAAACAGACTCGTTGGTTGGGCGTCAGGAAATCTTTTTTTCCTTCATTTATTTTTTTATTTTTTTTTCTAAAAGGATCGCTGTCGTCACTTTTATCTTCATTTCCAGATGTCTCAAAAGACCTTAAAGTGACGGACAGAGGGAGAATCATACAGCTGGCACCTCAGAGACTTCGACTAAAATTACGTAAAGGTGAGATTGGGAGTGCCCCTTCCTGTCGCTGCTCATGCCATTTTCTCTTTTTTTCATGTCATGTCGCACACACTCACAATCACCCTTTTTTCAAGTCGTAATTAGGACAGGGAGAACACACACACACACTCGTGACCACACTTTTTTTTCATATCGTTTGCAGGTTTGGGAGATCGCACACACTATTAATCGCATTCTTTATTCATATCGCTTGAAGGTTTGGAAGAAAGTACACACTCATAATCACAATGTTTTATTCATAGTGTATTAAGGCTTGGAAGAACACACACGCTTATAACCACACTTTTTCATATTGTATGTAGACTTAGAAGACTAAACACTTACAACCACACTTTTTCATATCGTATACAGGCATGAAAGAACACACACTCGTAACCACACTTGTTCATATCGTATACAAGCATGGAAAAACGCACACACTCACAAATCCCACACTAATCCCTCCATGTTGCATGTGTTCTTAGAAGAGCACACACACCCATTACCACATTCACACAAACACAAACACCAGTGGCATCATTAAGGACGTCCGGAGTTTCAATATCCCTTCTCTCATTTTTATATCACGAAATTGTCCTGGATCTCAATCTAAAAAAACAACAACAACGATAACTGATAATGACGACAAAAAAATTAAACGGATCTTAGTTTTTATGTTGTGAAAGCTAACTTGTGCACGTGACCAGAACATACATATATACACACATACGTACGTAAATTCATGCTCTTATATATCTAATTACATATAGAGAGACAGATGGGATACATATAGAGGAGAGGAAAGGAAATGAGCGAGCGAATGATCAAGCAAGCGAAAGAGAGAGAGAGCGAGAGAGAGAGAGAGAGAGAGAGAGAGAGAGAGAGAGAGAGAGAGAGAGAGAGAGAGAGAGAGAGAGAGAGAGAGAGAGAGAGAGAAAGAGAAAGCGAAAGAGAGGCAGAGGCAGAGAGAGAAAGAGAAGCAGGCAGGCAGATAGACAGCGAGAACGAAAGAGAGTCAAAGAGATAAAATAATAAGCTCGTCACCATCACGGAACTTATCCCTTTTAACACCTCCCCCCTCCCCCTCCCTTCGCCACAGGAGTGACGCAACACATCAGCGTGACCTACAGACAGGCCACAGACTACCCCGTCGACCTGTACTACCTCATGGATCTCTCGAATTCCATGTTGGACGACAAGCAGAACCTCGCCAAGCTGGGTGCCAAGCTGGCCGATACCATGAGGAACCTTACGACGCAGTTCAAGCTCGGTTTCGGTTCTTTCGTCGACAAGGTCCTCATGCCCTTTGCAGACACGGCCGCTGAGAAGTGAGTTGGGGAAAGTCCCTGTTCAAGTTTAGTTTAACTTAATGTTTTTTTAAGATTGATAACTTGGGATAACCTTTACAGTGCCTTAGTAAGTTGGGGAAAGTCCCTGTTCAAATCTAGTTTAACTTAATGTTTTTAAAGATTGATAATTTGGGATAACCTGTACAGTGTCTCAGTGAGTTGGGGGGGGAGTCCTAGTTAAAATCTAGTTTAACTTAATGTTTTTTTAAGATTGATAACTTGGGATAACCTTTACAGTGTCTCAGTGAGTTGGGGGGGGGGGAGTCCTTTAGTTTAACTTAATGTTTTTTTTTTAAGATTGATAACTGGGATAACGTTTGGAGTGCCTCAGTGATAGGGGGTCCCTGTTCAAGTCTAGTTTAACTTAATGTTTTTTTTTTAAGATTGATAACTTGGGATAACGTTTGGAGTGCCTCAGTGAGTTGGGGGGGGGGGTCCCTGTTCAAATCTAGTTTAACTTAATGTTTTTTTTTTAAGATTGATAACTTGGGATAACGTTTGGAGTGCCTCAGTGAGTTGGGGGGGGGGGTCCCTGTTCAAATCTAGTTTAACTTAATGTTTTTTTTAAGATTGATAACTTGGGATAACCTTTACAGTGTCTCAGTGAGTTGGGGGAGACGGTCCCTGTTCAAATCTAGTTTAACTTAATGTTTTTATGATTGATAACTTGGGATAACCTTTACAGTGTCTCAGTGAGTTGGGGGTCCTAGTTAAAATCTAGTTTAACTTAATGTTTTTTTAAGATTGATAACTTGGGATAACCTGTACAGTGTCTCAGTGAGTTGGGGGGGGAGTCCTAGTTAAAATCTAGTTTAACTTAATGTTTTTTTAAGATTGATAACTTGGGATAACCTTTGGAGTGCCTCAATGAGTTGGGGGGGGGGGGAAAGTCCCTGTTCAATCTAGTTTAACTTAATGTTTTTTTTTTAAGATTGATAACTTGGGATAACCTTTACAGTGTCTCAGTGAGTTGGGGAAAGTCCCTGTTCAAATCTAGTTTAACTTAATGTTTTTATGATTGATAACTTGGGATAACCTTTGGAGTGCCTCAATGAGTTGGGGGGGGTCCCTGTTCATATCTAGTTTGACTTAATGTTTTTTTAAGATTGATAACTTGGGATAACCTTTGGAGTGCCTCAATGAGTTGGGGGGGGGGGGTCCCTGTTCATATCTAGTTTGACTTAATGTTTTTTTAAGATTGATAACTTGGGATAACCTTTACAGTGCCTCAAGTGAGTTGGGGGGGGGGGGGGAGTCCGTGTTCAAATCTAGTTTAACTTATTGTTTTTAATATTGATAACTTGGGATAACTTTTACAGTGCTTCAGTGACTTGGGGGTGGGAGGGGGGAAGTCCCTGTTCAAATCTAGTTTAACTTATTGTTTTTAAGATTGATAACTTGGGATAACATTTACATTGCCTCAGTGAGTTGGGGGGGGGGGAGTCCTGGTTAAAATCTAGTTTAACTTAGCGTTTTAAATTTTACATCTAGGGGTAACCTTTTCAATTTCTCAGAGAGTTGGGGGAAGTTCGCCTTTAACATTTAGCTTAACTTTCCGTTTAAAGATAATATTTTAGGATTGACATTCAAACAGAGGATTTCAGATTAATGTATTACATTTAGCATAAAATTTTAGATTGATATTCAGATCAAAATTTTAACATGTAACATGGAATTGCTGAGTAATGTTTGGTTTTAATGTATAAAATCTAACAGAGTTTCAAATTAATATTTCGGTTGAATATTTAATGTTGAACGATCTCTGTTTACCATTCATATTCCCCCATTTACAATTACTATTTCCTCGCATAATTCGCAATTAACAATTCCTCCTTCCTCGATCTCTGTTTACAACGTTTCGTTCCCCCGTTCCCCAATTTACAACTCATAACCCCTCGTTCACAATTTACAAGTAGTATTTCCCCGTTCCTAACGATTCCTCCCAGCAGATATGTTTACAACGCTTCATTCCCCTGTTCCCCCATTTACAACGCCCCACCCCCTCGTTCCCCCATTTACAACGCCCCGTTCCCCCATTTACAACACCCAATTCCCTTGTTTCCCCATTTACAACGCCTAATCCCCCTGTTCCCTAATGTACAACACCTTATTCCCCCGTTCCCCATTTACAGCGCTTCATTCCCCCGTCCCCCCATTTACAACACCCAATTCCCCCGTTCTCCCATTTACAACACCCAATTCCCTTGTTTCCCCAATGTACAACGCCAAATTCTCCCATTCCCCATTTACAGCGCCTCATTCTTCCCCCTCATTTACAACGCCTCATTCCCCCGTTCCTCAATGTACAAGTTTTCTTACTCCTTCATACTCCGCTGACATCCTATTTCCCTCCATCGACAGGCTTGAGCGTCCTTGTAAGGACTGCGCTCCTCCTTACTCCTTCAAGAACGACCTTCCGTTGGACAGCGACTCGTCAAAGTTCACGGTGAGTTTGGCAGAAAGGGAGAGGGGGTAGGGGAGTGGGGAATGGGGTAGGGGAGGGGGGAATGGGGTAGGGGAGGGGGGAATGGAGTTGGGTGAGGAGGAGGGAAAGGGGTAGGGGAGGAGGGAGAGGGGGTAGGGGAGGGGGGATTGGGGGTAGGGTGAAGAGGAGGGAGAGGGGGATGGGGTAAGGTGAAGAGGAGGGAGAGGGGGATGAGGTAGGGTGAAGAGGAGGGAGAGGGGAATGGGGTAGGGTGAAGAGGAGGGAGAGGGAATGGGGTAGGGAGTGAAGGAGGAGAGAGGGGGATGGGGTAAGGGTGAAGGAGGGAGAGGGGATGGGGTAGGGTGAAGAGGAGGGAGGGGGATGGGGTAGGGTGAAGAGGAGAAGGGGATGGGGTAAGGTGAAGAGGAGGGAGAGGGGGATGGGGTAGGGTGAAGAGGAGGGAGAGGGGGATGGGGTAGGGTGAAGAGGAGGGAGAGGGGGATGGGGTAGGGTGAAGAGGAGGGAGAGGGGGATGGGGTAGGGTGAAGAGGAGGGAGAGGGGGATGGGGGTAGGGTGAAGAGGAGGGAGAGGGGGTAGGTTGAAGGTGAGGGGAAGAGAGAGGAGGAAGAGGAGAGAGAGGGAATTAGAGTGAGAAGGGGGATGGGATGGGAGAGGGAGAGGGAGAGAAACATGGAGAGAGAGAGAGAGAGAATAAGAATAAGAGAGAGAGAGAATAAGAAT
>BOPN01002044.1:203085-208085 GCA_017312705.2 Penaeus japonicus | reverse complement strand
TTTTGCAATTATTTTTTTGACTGATTCATCTATTTTTTTTTATCCTTTACAGGCGATGGAATGTCCAGCTGACGGAAAACCTCTTTTTATTGAAGTGAAGACACTACAAGATAAACTCATTATGGAGGTGGAGTTTGACTGCAACTGCGGATGTGAGGAGACGGTGAGGGTTTATCTGTGTGGTTTATGTCTGTCTGTCTGACTGTCTGTCTGTCTCTCTCTCTCTCTCTTCATATATATATATATATATATATATATATATATATATATATATATATATATATATATATATATATATTTATATATACACACACACACACACACACACACACACACACACACACACATATATATATATATATATATATATATATATATATATATATATAAAGGGAGGAAGGGAAAGGAGGAAGCAGCGAAGAGAGAGAAGGAGAGGGAGGTGAAGAAGAAGAAAAAAAGTTCATATTCTTAGATTTCTCTCACTCTCGTTTCACTTCTCTCTCTCCCTCTCCTTCCCTCCCCCCTCTCTCTCTCTTGTTTGTTACAGAAACAATCCAATTAAACCCGCAGCCTTAGATCTGACTTAGAATCCAAAACTCAGAAGTCAAACACTCAGAAATCCAAAACACAAAAGCCAGACACTCAGAAATCCAAAACACAAAAGCCACACTCAGAAATCCAAAACTCAAACCCAGACACTCAGAATCCAAAACTCAAAAGTCAAACACTCAGAAATCCAAAACTCAAAACCAGACACTCAGAAATCCAAAACTCAAAACTCAAACACTCAGAAATCCAACCCAACCCAACACCCTCTCTTACGCGACGCACTCCAACAACACTCTCCCTTCCCCAACAGGATCGTGTTGACAACGCCACCCAGTGCCACGGCCAAGGAGCACTTGTTTGCGGCGTGTGTGCATGCTATCCAGGCTACCGCGGGGACAGCTGCCGGTGCACAACTACGGGCGTTCATGAGCTCAGGTGAGAGGGGGTGAGGGGGTGGTGGGGTGAAGGGTGAGGGAGTGGTGGGGTGAGGGGGAAGGGTTGAGTTGCGTGCATGATGTTTGTGTTTGTGTTTATGATTGGGTGTATAAGTGTGTGTGTGTGAGTGTGTGTGTGTGTGTGAATGTGTGTATGAGTGTGTGTGTGTGTGTGTGTGTGTTAGATTGATGATTATAGAAATAAATAAATAAATAAAGAGGATAAACGAATGAACGAACAATTAAACAAAAAATAAATAACCAAATAAATAAATGAATAAATAAACAATACTCAATTACAGTGAAACAAGTCAACAGATAAAATTCCGCACTGACGTCAATCCAAGAACAGCATGTTAATTAATCACCATCTTTATTAACAATCCATCATCCTTTTTCCCCCAGCGAGGACGAGAGCCAATGTATTATGAGTGGTGATACCTACCCGTGCTCTAACCAAGGCTACTGCAGTTGCGGCGCCTGTGTGTGTGACAGCCCTGATGTAAGTATTGGGGGGAGGGGGTGGGGGTGAGGGTGGGAGGGTGGGGTGGGGGTGGGGGGAGGGGTTAAGTGTTTCTCTCTTGGGGTATATCGAGTTTTGTAGTATTGTAGTTTTGTTATTTTGTAATTGTGGAAGGTTTAGTGATGTCTTGTGTGTGTGTTTTAACTTTTGTTTTTCTCTCTTGGCGTGTTTTTATTTTTCTTTCTTGAAAATGGGTTTGTCTATTTTGAGTATTGTGGAAGCTTTGGTGATATATTTGATCTGTCTGTCTTTTAGGTATTTATTTGCTTACAGTTAAGCTCTTTCTATATATGACTTTGTTGTATTATTGAAGTGTATTTCTAAAAAAAAAAGAAAAAATCAAAACCATAAGAAATCTTTAAGTATATCCAAAACGCGCGTAAACATAGACCTTTCCTTGCATCCGGTATTTTTTCTCCCTTTTCCCTCACACCTCATAAACCTCTATCGAAGTCCCTATATCCCTATTAATACACATTATTAATACCACATTATTTACATACCACATTTCTCACCGATGCAAATACTCCGCCATCTTCTTCACCAGTTCGTGAGCGGGAAATATTGCCAGTGTAACCGACGGCTTTGCAGTGCAGGCGACGGCAAAGAATGTTCTGGTCACGGCACCTGCGAGTGTGACAAGTGCAAGTGCAAACGCGGTTACCAAGGGCAGTTCTGCGAGTGTGAGGATAATTCGAAGTGTATAGAACCAGGTAATGATATGAAAAAAGGAAAGACATTGAGTGTTCTTGTTTTACATTGCCCGCGCGGTAGTGATTTGAAAAAATGGTCAAAAAGCGTTAATTTCTTGTTCTACATTGTCTACGTGTTTTGTTTTGTGCTTTTGGCTTCTGTCCAAATGATAAATTATAATAAGGAGAAGGAAAAAAGGAGAAAAAGGAGAAGAAAAAGAAGAACAAGAAGAAAATATAAACATTCTTTTACTTTACATACATAATATCAACTCTAAAAAAACTTACTAAGTATGAATAGAAGTAACGGATTACATGCCTACATTTATTATCATAATTTTTTATCAATATATTTTTCATCTATAATTATTCCATTGAAGATTAGGTGGTAGTTTAGCTGTATATATTCAGGAAACTTTACTGAACCTCATTTGGCGCGAAAATAGTGATCGTCTTTTGTTTACACTTATATGATATGTTGCTGAACTCATCCATTGCTTCTTAATGTATTATCTGGTGTAGAGAAAGAAAAAAAAAAGTGAAAATTCTAATTTCTGGATGCATCTTATCGAAACGAAAAAAAAAAAAATATATATATATTGCTTTACATGAACAAAATCGTTAACTATTCTTTATTTATTTTCCTCATCCACCCTATCTATTTCTTTAAGCTTTTTTTCGTTTTTTTTCTTTTTTTTAATAATAATATAATTATTTATCTATGAATTATTCATGCTTAATTTTACTCGATACTTTATTAATTAATTTCCCAATCCCTTAATCCCCAACAAGGCAAACAAAAGGAATGTTCAGGCCACGGGGAATGCAAGTGTGGCAAGTGTCGCTGCAACAAGCCAGATGGTCTCTTCTACTCCGGCCAGTACTGCGAGGACTGCCAGGTACAGCCGTGGAATCTACTCCTCTCCCTCTGCTTCACTCCTACTCCTTCTGCTGACTCCTGTCTTCTATCTACTCTTCGTTGTACTCCGACTTGGACTTCTACCGTTATTCGCACTCCTACTAGACCTGCTGATTCTGTTCTTACTTCTTCGTTTACTCCTGCTTAGTGCTCCTACTCTCACTCCTGCTACTTTTCCTACTCCTGATTTTACTCCTGATTTTACCCCTAATACTGCTTCAGTTTCTCCCACTCCTACTCCTAGTCAGTGGGTGATTATTTCTCGACAAGGAGGGTCCATACTGCTTATTAAATTTATATATATATATTTACTACATACATATATATATATATGTGTGTGTGTGTGTGTGTGTGTGTGTGTGTGTGTGTGTGTGTGTGTGTGTGTGTGTGTGTATATATATATATATATATATATATATATATATATATATATATATATATATATATATATATATATATATATATATATATATACATATACATATACATATATATATATATATATATATATATATATATATATACATATACATATATATTCATATATTTATAAATATATATGTATATATATGTATATATATATATATATATATATATATATATATATATATATGTATATATATATATATATATATATATATGTATATATATATATATATATATATATATATATATATATATTATATATGCACATAAAGATGTCATTTCCTAGGATTTTAATCTTCATTCCTATGCATCTTATTATTCAATCTATTTTGTAATTATCCACCTGTTTCCTCACCTGCCAATCCCACCTGCATTTTCAACCTGTGTTTCCAACCTACGGTTTTCCACCAGTTTCCCTCTGTGCCCCCCCCCCCCCCCCACCTATCAATACCACCCCACCCCACCCCTCCTATCAATCCCACCTGTCAGTCACACCTGTCAGTCTCACCTGTCAGTCTCACCTGTCATTGTTTCCCAAAGTGCTTCCTACATCCATTCACTTGCACATTATTTCCACCCCGCAGTCCTGCAGTACGGGCAAGTGTGGTCTGTTCCGTGACTGCGTTCAGTGCAAGCACTTCGGAACAGGTGTTTTGGCAGAAAACGGAGAATGCAACAAGTGTGAGATTAAGCCACAACCCGTCGACTACCTAGACGGTGAGTGTGATTTGATGATATTTTTGTAATTTGTCGATCTATTTATCTACCTAATCTACTCTAGGTGTCTGTTTTGGGATAATGGTGATCATCAATATAGTTCATTGTGAATTTAGTATGTGCGTCTTGGTGGTGGTGATGGTGATGATAATGATGATGATGGTGATGATAGTGATGATGGTGATGATGATACTGATACTAATGATAATGATGACAATAATGATAATAATGATAAAAGTGAAACTAGTAGAAACTATATTAAAACAAAGTTAATGATAATAGTAATAATAATAATAATAATAATGATAATGAAAATAATAGTGATAATTGATAGTAATGATAACGATTATTACACTAGAATAATGGTAATCACAAGATTGACAAACCTCCACAACCACAAGCACAGACAAACAACAACAAAAACAAAAATGAAAAACCCGCCAAAATTCCAAAAACTCACACCTGTTCCCTCTCCCTTTTACAGACAAAATTATAAACATGGCTCGTCTATGCACATTCGAAGACTCCACAACCGGCTGTTACTTCAATTTCACGTATCTGTACATGGATAACGGGAAATACAGTATTTATGTGCAGAGGGAGCAACAGTGTCCCGAACCGGCACCTGTTTTGGGTTCGTAGTCCCTATTTTTTCTTTTTTTTTCTTTTTTTTTGTAACGGTTACTTGTTAATGTAACTTGTACTGTTGATAATGATTAGAGGGATGGTACTGATAATGT
>BOPN01002044.1:195585-198085 GCA_017312705.2 Penaeus japonicus | reverse complement strand
GTCACACCTGTCAGTCTCACCTGTCAATGTTTCCCAAAGTGCTTCCTACATCCATTCACTTGCACATTATTTCCACCCCGCAGTCCTGCAGTACGGGCAAGTGTGGTCTGTTCCGTGACTGCGTTCAGTGCAAGCACTTCGGAACAGGTGTTTTGGCAGAAAACGGAGAATGCAACAAGTGTGAGATTAAGCCACAACCCGTCGACTACCTAGACGGTGAGTGTGATTTGATAATATTTTGGTGATTTGTCGATCTATTTATTTACCTAATCTACTCTAGGTGTCTGTTTTGGGATAATGGCGATCATTAATATAGTTCATTGTGAATTTAGTATGTGCGTATTGGTTGTGGTGATGGTGATGATAATGATGATGATGATGATGATAGTAATGATGATGGTGATGATGATACTGATACTAATGATAATGATGACAATAATGATAATAATGATAATAGTGAAACTAGTAGAAACTATATTAAAACAAAGTTAATGATAATAGTAACAATAATAATGATAATGAAAATAATAGTGATAATTGATAGTAATGTTAACGATTATTACACTAGAATAATGATAATCACAAGGTAGACAAACCTCCACAACCACAAGCACATACAAACAACAACAACAAAAACAAAAATGAAAAACCCGCCAAAATTCCAAAAACTCACACCTGTTCCCTCTCTCTTTTACAGACAAAATTATAAACATGGCTCGTCTATGCACATTCGAAGACTCCACAACTGGCTGTTACTTCAATTTCACGTATCTGTACATGGATAACGGGAAATACAGTATTTATGTACAGAGGGAGCAACAGTGTCCCGAACCGGCACCTGTTTTGGGTTCGTAGTTCCTATTTTTTTTTTTTTTTTTTTTTTTGTAATGGTTACTTGTTAATGTAACTTGTACTGTTGATAATGATTAGAGGGATGGTATTGATAATGTTGATTTTAATGGTTATGATACTGATGCTTATAATGATACTGATACTGAATAATTCACTTGATTTGCCTCTAGGCAATGTATTGAGACAACTAAAACACCTATCTCAATTTCTTTTTTTCTTTTAGACATTACATTTCAACAAGAATCCCTACGAAAATAATCAATTCGATGTTCTTTTAATTTTCGTGTAGGCATTGTGTTCGGACTCGTGGCTGCCATTGTGGCGATTGGCCTCCTCACACTCCTAATCTGGAAACTGCTCACTACAATCCACGACCGTCGAGAGTACGCCAAGTTTGAAGACGAACGCAGGAAAGCGCAATGGAATACGGTAAGGAGAGGGAGAGAGGGGAGAGGGGAGAGGGGAGAGGGGAGAGGGAGAGAGGGGAGAGGGGAGAGGGGAGAGGGGAGAGGGGAGAGGGGTGAGGGGTGAGGGGTGAGGGTGAGGGTGAGGGTGAGGGTGAGGGTGAGGGTGAGGGTGAGGGTGAGGGTGAGGGTGAGGGTGAGGGAGGCAGATAAGCAAGCAAGCAAAGAGGCTGACAAGAAAAGACAAGTAGAGGTATTTTATTTAAACACATCAACTTACATTTAATTTTGTGTTTACTATTTCAAATCCGAATTTATCAAAATCTTGATTGTTTTGATAATTACCGTATTCCTTTTTTTCAGGATGCCAACCCTCTCTACCGACCTGCGACCAATACTTTCCAGAATCCAGCTTTTGCCAAACAACAAGCCAACTGATCGGAAACGGATGTTTAAGGGGATTCATATCACAATATTTATATCAGATTCCCCCTTCGTTTCAATATAGATGATTGCTTGTTTTGTCCTTCTTCGCGGCTGATTTTCTTCCCGTTTTCTCCACAAACTGTTTTCTTTCTTTCTTTCTTTCTTTACATTCCTTTTTTTAATAGATCTCTCTGGCTTTGTTCTCCTTTCTTTACATCAGATTTCTTCACTTCCTATTCATCTTCACAGCTGATTGAATAAAGAAAACTTCATTGCATAGGAGGAAATATCTCACTTTATCCCTTCGTTTGTTTACATTGAACTTCAATGTCTTTAATGCCATCCATTTTAATTTTAAAAAGTTTCAGAGTGTTTTTATTGCTATTATTATATCATTTTTATTGTTTTTATCCGATCTTATTAATTAAGATGGTTTTATTTTTATTAGTTCTGATTGTAGAAAGTAAACGCTTTCTTTTTCCATAATAAATTACTAAGTATTTCCAAATTTGGATGGTGGATCTCCAAAAGCTTAATGTTTCACTTGTCTTGTCAATAAGATGTGCAGTATTTGTGATGTTAACTTATGACACCAAAGATTTAATAAAATATACCCATTGGGTGGTTTAACATATGTACGTATTATTATTTTTACCTTTCTGTGGCCCGAGTTTGTTTTTTACAGCATACACAAGTATATATATTTATGTGTGTGTGTGTGTGTGTGTGAGTGTGTGTGTGTGTGTATGTGTGTGTGTGTGTGTGTGTGTGTGTGTGTGTGTGTGTGTGTGTGTGTGTGTGTGTGTGTGTGTGTGTGT
>BOPN01002044.1:173085-178085 GCA_017312705.2 Penaeus japonicus | reverse complement strand
TATCATTGATATTATTAGTACTGTTTTTAACATTTCTATCATTGTTATCATTTTGTTATCATCATTAATGTCATTATCATCACTACTTTTATCATTATCATTATTACTGTCATTATTATCATTACTACTACTGCTACTATCATCATAATTATCATTATTATCATCATAATTCTTATCATTATCCGTATGATTATCATTTCTATCATTTACATTATCAATATTATTTTCATTATCACTGTTATTCTTACTATTATTATTATTGTTATCATTATCATGATTATTGTTATCATAGCATCAATATCATCAATTATTATCATTATCATTATTATTATCATCATCAACGCCATTCTTCTTCTTTTTATTATAATTAATAATAATAATAATAATAATAATAATAATAATGATAATGATAGTGATGACAGTAATGATGATAATAATGATGACAGAAAAGATAATAGTAATGTCTTTTTTTTATCATGATTCTTATTCAAATTGTTATCATCTTTATTGTCACTATCATTTTCATTATCATTATTACTACTGCTACTAATCTTATTACTATTATCATTATCATTATTATCATTACTATTACTACTCCTCCTCCTTCTACTACTATCACCATTGATAATATAATAATAATAACAATTATCATTATTATAATGATAATTATGATGATGATAGTCTTAATGATTACACTAACAAATACGAGAATAACTACAACGATAATAACAAAAATGGTAATAACAGTGATAAACATAATAATGATAAAAACAATAATAACAACAATGATAATAAAAAAAACAACTTCCACCTTATCATCATCACCACCATCATATCATCATCATCACCATCATCATCATCACTATTACCCATATTAGGAAAATTGCTCGACGGTCGAACCACACGTTAATCGCCCATTGATGACTGGCAATTTTTACAACTGTCGCTATTATTTCTACTTTGTCTGTTCCTCGTTTCATTTTTTTTCTTTTTTTTTCTTTGGTGTCTGCGTTTTCTCTGTTTGGTGGATTTTTTTTGTAGTATTAGATCTGTTTGTTTTGTTTTGTTTTTGTTTGTTTGTATTTTTTAGGTCTTTTGTTGGATATATGTTTTGTGGTTTGCTTTTTATTCATTCATAGATGTCATAAATAAATAAATAAATAAATAAATAAATAAATATACATATACACACACACATATATAAACACACACAGAAATCCCCCTCACCCCCCCCCCCACATAAAAAAGGGTTGGGGTTGGGAAAGAGATCTATGATTTGGTCACACGCTTAGTACACAAATATTTGTTACAGTACGATGAAAATTGCTTGCCACTTTATAGAACTTCCCTCCCCCATCCCCACACTATACCCCCTATCCCCCACTCCATCTCCTCCCCCCCTCCATCCCCTATAATTCCCTACCTCCTTCCCCTCCTATCCTCCCTTTCCCCTTCCCTTACCTCCCTCCCCCTTACCCTTCACCTACCTCCCTTCCCCTCCTTCCCTTCCCCCTTACCCTTCACCTACCTCCCTTCCCCTCCTTCCCTTCCCCCTTTCATCCCCCTCCCCCTCCCCCTTCCCTTACCTCCCTCCTCACATCCCTCCCCCTTCCCCCTTCCATCCCCCTACCATCCCCATTTCCCCTCCCCCTCCCCCTTCCCCCTACCTACCCACACACCTCGCACCACCAACCATCCATTCCCTCTCCCCACCCCCAGCCCCTCCCCTTCCCCCCTCCAATCCCGCCCTCATCCCCCTCCCCCCTCTCTTCCCCTTCCCCCACCCCCTCCCCCTCTTTCCGCTCCCCTCCCACACTCCTCCCCCCCCCCCTACTTCACCAGCATTCTCCTCCTTCAAGAAAAGTCACCAAGGCTAACAACAGGAATTCTCGGTTGTTGATAGTGCTAACCAAGTGTAAGAATAATTGATAATAATAACACTGGTGGCCATGTAACGTTGATGGTGTAAAGGCTGATGTAGTAGTGGTGGTGGTGGTGATTGTGATGATGATGGTGATGATGGTGGTGGTGGTGACTGTGATGGTGATGATGATGATGGTGGGGGTGATAATGATAATGATGATAGTGATATTGATAATGATGATAATAATAATGATGCTGATTGTGATGGTGATGATGCTAATTGTGATGATGGTGATGATGACGCTGATGTGATGATGATGATTGTGATGGTGAAATAATAATGAGATGATGATGATGGTGATGATGATGATGATGGTGGTGGTGATGATAATGATAATGATGATAGTGATATTGATAATGAAGATGATAATAACAATGATAATAATAGTAATGATAATAAAATTATGATGATGACATTAATGTTAATATGAATAATAACAATAACGAATATATTAATATATATGATATTGATATATTAATAACAATGACGATAATAATGATAATGACAATGGTCACAATAGTAATAACAATAAAATAACAATCATGGTAATAGTGACAGTAATGATAATGAAATTTATAATAATCATAATGTTAATAGTATTGATAATGAATGACAAGAGTGAGAATGATGATAACAAAAGAACAACAAAAACAACATTATTGATAATAATGATAATGATATCAGTGAAAGTAAAATTTTTAATAATAATGATGAAAATAACGATAACAATAACAATAATATATTGCATAATAATGCTGATGATGGTAACGATGATGATGATAAAAATTATGATAGTAATTATGTTGATAATGAAAATCATATTAACACTAATAAAGATGAGGATAATAACAATGATATAAGTAATAATGATGCTAGTAACAATAATATAAGTAATAAAGATAATAATAACAATAATGATTAGTGTTAATGATGATATTAACAACAACAACATCAATGATGATGATAATGATAATAAGAATAATCGCTATAATAATGATAATAATGATAACATGAACAACAGCAACAACAACAATAATGATAATACAAACAACAGCAATGATAATAATAATGACAATGATAACATTAATGATAATGGTAATAATGATAATGATGATTATAATAACTAAGATGATAATAATAAAATAATAATAATAACAATAACGACGATGAAAATAATGATGATAATAACGACATAAATGAGGGTTATAACAATAATTATGATAACAATGTTTGTCATGATAACGATGATAACAGTAATGATCGTGAAAATGATAAGAATAATGATGAGAATAGTGATGAGAATCATGATCATTATAATGACAGTAATGATAGCTATAACAATGATGATAATATTAAAACAATAATAAAATGAAGATGAATATGATAATAATGATAATATTAGTGATAATAGCAATAGCAATGAAAACAATGATCACAGTAATTATAATGATTATAGTAATGATAAAAATGACAATGATAAGAATAACAAGGATAACAGAGATACCGATGATAATGATAATAACAGTCATAATGATACTAACAATTATTCTAGAAATAGTAATGGTGATGATAATGTTAAAAATAAAGGTGATAATAAAGATAACAATTATAATTATAATAATGATGATGATAATGCTATCAATAATAATAATGAAAGTAATTTTGATGATAAAAATAATGATAATGGTAATGATAAGATAAAAAACAACAATAATAATAACAGTAATGATAATAATGATAGTAATGATAATCTTGTTATTGATATTAATAATGACTACAACAAAAAGAAAAAGGAACACCAGCAATGAATAATAACGATTTAATAACGATAACAATAATTGTAAAAATGATAATGATAATGCTAGTATAATAATATTGATAACAATAATAGTAATGATAGTAATAGTAATAGTAATGATTACTAACAATAATGATAATGCCAGCATAATGATACTGATAACAATAATAGTAATGATAGTAATAGCATTAGTAATGGTTACTAACAATAACGACAATTACAATGATAACAATGATGATAATGATTATAAGAGCGTTAATAATAGATATGAAAAGGAAAACTAGAACATCAATACAAATACTAATAATGATAACATGATAATAACGTTAATTATAACAATCATAACAAAAGTGGCAACAACAGTCATAACAATCATAATGATATTGACAGTCAAAACAATGTTGGTAGGAACAGAATGATAATACTAACAATAATGATATAGATAATAATATCACTGATAACATGAACGTGATAATAGTGATTATAATCATAATCATAGCACATTATAATGATGATAATAGTGAGGACAATAAAAACAACAACGACAATAATAACAATAGCACAATGACAATGACAAAATACTAATGATAATGATGATAATGAGAATGAGAATGATAAAGATAATAGTGAAAATGATAAAGATAATAATGATAATAATAATGATGATGATTATAATGATAACAGTTGTAATGATTATAACAATAATGGTAATAGTAATTATAATGATAACAATAATAATAATGGTAACAATAACAACAACAATGCTAATGATAATGATATTAATGATACTATTAATAAAATTAACAATGATAATGAAACTGATGCCAGAAAAATCGATGGCAATGATATGAAATTATAATGGCAATAATTCTAATAATGATGAAAAGCCTCTTTGCAATATATCAAGTCTTTGAGGAAACAAATGTTGCCACATCAACGCGATATCTCCAACTGTGTATCATTGTAACCATGGTGACGAGGCATTTCTTTACTCATTTCGATTGGAACGGTGTATATATATATATATATATATATATATATATATATATATATATATATATATATATATATATATATGTATATACATATACATATATATAAATACTTATATATATAAATATATACATATATGTATTTATATATATGTATATATATATATATATATATATATATATATATATATGTATATATATATATTTATTTATTAATCTATTCGCCCATACATATGTTTTTTCTGTGTGTGTGTGTGTGTAATTTCCGTCAACTTCTTTAAATGCA
>BOPN01002044.1:133085-140585 GCA_017312705.2 Penaeus japonicus | reverse complement strand
TCACGCACAACATGATGTATGAGTAATGTAAAAATGTAATATTGCAGAAATGTGGCCGATATCATATAATATTGTATAATTATTGTTGATATTCTATAATTTCAAGATGCTTTATGCAAGACGATACAGTAATATTAAAACCTGCGTCGACAAACTTACCCGAGGAGGCTGAGGAGGACCAGTTCCTCCTCGCCGAGATCCTTCCCGCTCGCCTCCGCCTCCGCCTCCGCCGCCGCCTCCGCCGCCGCCATCTCGCACAGGAGCCTGAGGCCACAACCCGCCGCGTCCTCCCTCCCGACGCCCTGCAGGAACTGCTCCGTGGCCGAGGCGTCGCCGCCCGCGTCTCCTGCGGGCGCCGAGCGGCTGTGTCTGAGGCTGAATCCTCCGGGTCCCTTTCCCTGCTTGAGCTCCTTCTGCTTCTTCTTCCTTCGTCGCTTTTCCTTTTCCTCCTCCTCCTTCTTTTTCTTCTCGTCATCCTTCTCTTCGCCGTAGCCTTTGTAGCGCCTGTATTCGTATCGGCCGCCGCGGCCTCGGCCGTCCTGGATGATGCCGACGAGAGCGGATCCTCCCGCCAGCACCGCGATGCCCCCCGTTGCCGCGATGGCGCCCAGAATGAGGGCGGTGGCGGCCATGGCGGTCCTACGGCGGCGTGAAAACGCAGAAAACGACCGAGAGCGAAATCAACGGATGGCGCTGAGTTGCCGCGAAACAGCCTCACACGCCGTGCGGACTCAGGTACACGAAGTCGCAACACGAAACGAAAATTTACAAACGCTATCTGGTCGGATCGTCACCTGCCTGTGCGAAAGTGAGCGACGTCCTTTACGAGTGCGAGGAGCGAGTGGCACGTCGAGGGCAGCGCGGAAGAGCGTGGCACTGTGCCTCCGCCGGGCACCCTGTCCTCTTATACCCTGCCTCCTCTCTCTCTCTCTCTCTCGACATCCCTTTATCCGCTGTCAATCTTCCTCTTCCTCGCTCTGTGCCCGGCTCACTCTCGCCCTTCATAAGGTCTTCGGTTTCCCTTCATTTCGCGCTTTCTCTCTCCTCATCTTCTTCTCTCTGCTTTCTTCCCTCTCCTTTCTCTATTCCTTTGTTTCTCCTTCCTCTTCGTCCTCTTCAACTCCAATCTTTCCATCCTTCTTTTTCTTTCACGTCTCGCTTTTCGTTTCTCTTCCCCGTCCATTCCATCCTATTTGCTTATTCCCTTTTCTTTCCTTATCTATTTGTTCCTCCTTGCCTTTCATCTTCTCCCCCTCCCCTTTCCTTCCTATCCTCATCTCCTCCTGACTTCCTCCTCTTATTTGGTTTAATTTTATTTCTCTCTCTCCCTTTCGTCCACCCCATTCTTCCATTTCCCTATTTCATTCCCTTCTCGTTCGTCCCATATTCATTCTTTGTCTTCGTCTCGCTCTCTCACTTTTTCTTAGTTTTTCTTTCATTTCTTGCTCTCCCTCTTTCCTCTCTTTCCCTCATTCCATTTTCTTCCTCCCTCTCTTTTATTCATTATTTCCATATTTTTTCTCCCCTATCGCATTCTCTCTTCCGTTTTTTTTTCATAACTTTCCTCTCATTTCTTCCTCTCTTTCTTGTCTCTCTCTCTCCATCGATCCCTTTCCTTCCTCCCCCTCCTCACTCTTTTTATCTTCTTCATTCCCTTTCAATTCCTCCTCCGTTTTTTTTTTGTTTCTCTTTCATTATCCTCCCCTCCTCTCATCCCCTCTTCGTCACGCAGAGGAGACAATGAAGGAGAAACATGGAAATAACGAAAAAAAGAAAGAAAGAAAAAAGAATATGGGAAGAAAGAGAAGGGAATAAAATAGGGAAAATCAGAGGCTGTTCAAGGCCACCTCGTCTCCATCTTCACTTTCAAAATCTCTTTGAAGATGATATATGATTACGTCCGAAAGATACACAATAATATAAGTTAAAGAAAAAAGAAAAAAGAAAGAAAAAAAATGTAAACAAATGAGCAATGACTCGTTGTGGAAAGAGAGAGAGAGAGAGAGAGAGAGAGAGAGAGAGAGAGAGAGAGAGAGAGAGAGAGAGAGAGAGAGAGAGAGAAGCATTACGATAGCATCTTCCCTCCCGTCTTTATTTATCATTTTTTAATCAATGCATTTATTTATTCATTTGTACACCTGTCTATTAATTAATTAATTAATTAACTTATCTATCAGTCTATCAATTTATCTCCTCATTCATCCATCTATCTTTCAATTTATCAATTCATTCACCAACCAATCAATCTATTTATCTATCTATTTATCTATCTGTTCGTGTTTCATTTATCCATCTACTTCTATATCACATACACATCACATTCAGCTCCTTTTGGCGTGTATCTAAGCCTAGGTTTCGCCCTTAAGAACATAGCAGCAAAGGAAGGCCAGGGGGGGAGGGGGAGGGGGGTGACTCAGAATGGCACCAGTTTGTCTTTCACTTGTGATGCATCTGTCGGGTTGATTCTCCCTCTCCCCATCTCTTTCTCTCTCTCTCTCTCTCTTACTTGATTCTCTATATTTCTCTCTCTCTGTCTTTTCTTTTTTTCTCTGTTCCTCTCTCTCTCTCTCTCTTTCTCTAGAATATCCATCTTTCTCTTTCTCTCTCTCTTGATTCTCTCTGTTTCATTTTCTGTGTCTTTTCTCTTTCTCTCTGTTTCTCTCTCTCTCTCTCTTTCTCTCTCTCTCTCTATCTGTTTCTCTCTCTCTCCCTCTCTCCCAACCCCACCTCTCTCTCTCTCTATCCTCAGCCCATACCCCCACCCCCCCAATGTCACCATTGCATAGCCAATTAGCATCTCTGAAAGTTGATATTTCTGTCACCATGTCACATACAGTGCAACACTGGGAAAGCGTATGGTGTTATATTCTGCTAGTTCCGACAGTTTTTTCTGTCTGTCGTGTTATATCTGCTATTTATGTGTCATCTATCTATCTATTTATCTCCATGCGTGTTTATCTAACTCTGTGATTGTTTTTTTGTTTGTTTTGTTTTTCTATTCGATTTCTTTCGTTTTTGATTTGTCAATATTGTTCTTTCTTCGCGTCTTCCTCTCCTTTCATAAATGCTTAATGCAATTTTCGGTCCGTATTTCGTTTCTACTGAAGTTCTAATGCATGTTTGAGCATTTGTGTGCGGGCGAGGTGTGTGTGTGTGTGTGTGTGTGTGTGTGTGTGTGTGTATGTGTGTGTATGTGTGTGTGTGTGTGTGTTTTATGTACATTTGTATGTGTGTGTTCGTGCTTGGGTGTGTAAAAACGCATATACGCGCAATAGCGTATCCTTACGTATTTATGTTGCAGTGACTATGTTGCAGAAAAAGGTTGTTTCGCATTTGCATTCTTAACGTCACCAAGCATGAACCTAAAAGCATGTGTTGGTATGTGTCCATGCGCGTGTCTGTATTTCAAGATTTTTATCTGTACAAGATTATACAAATCTCGGGGGGGGGGGGGCATACAGCAATGAAATATATCTAATGAAAGATTGTTATAGTGCGAATAGAAACATTAAACTCATTTCCGAGTAAATCTATATCCCTCTTCCGATGATCATTATAAAAAAAAAACAAAATAAATTCTGACCAAAAATATATAACAGAGAAAAAAATAAGATGAAGAGGATTAGCTCACATGAATGGATTTTGATCATGTTTGCTATAGAAAATGCCTGATATAGAAACAAACGACGATTTAATTTCATATGGATTTATTGTAGACAAGTGACATATGCATTCTTAGAAAATACATATTCTAGATACATGACATATATTTTTAGGAAATGATCTACCTGTTATGTGTATTCCACTGACAACATAACGGAAATATACTCATTTGATATAGAGGTATATTAGCACACACGCACACACACACATATATATAATGGATTTTTTTTCAATCAAGAAATTCTTTAGTCTCAAAGAAGAAATACCATTGACCCAATACATTGTAATTACTTACATTTTTTCAGTGTTTTTTTTTACATTAACAAATATAACCAGCCAGCAGTTTCATCGATAATGGGCGGACAGTAACGGAATTAGGTGTAGACAGTGACCAACGGTAACATGGCGCCTTTTGTAAACTGTCGGCGTTTGAGGGTAAATATACGGCACCGCTGTATTCCTCAAAGAATTCTGAACTGCCGAAGATACACCAGAATGTTCAGTATGTAGAATTTTGTGCATTTTGAACCAACCAAGTTTTGCCAGATACTCGGAATGCTACGAGTTACGTCCTCTGGTAGTTATCCATGCCATGAGGTCAGCCGGAAGAAGCGTCATGAGGGAAGCAGATCATGGCAAGTAGGCCATGACGGAGTCCATGAGCTGCGTGCCGTTGAGAGGGCACAGGGGGAAGGCGGCGCCGCAGTCCCCGCCGTCCCTGCCGAAGGCCCTGGCCCGCGCGAACTCCCCGCTGGCGCCGCCGGGGGGCAGGAGGCCCTCGCCGGGCGTCACGTCGGGCCTGAAGGAGCAAGGGAAGGGATGGATGGGAGGATTTATGAAGGTTGAAACCAATTCATTAATTAATGAAAAGAGAGGAACAGTGCACGAATGAATGAAAATTGGCAACGTTAGAACAAAAAAAAAGAGAAGAAAAGAAAAAAAAAGAGTAAAGAGTAAGTAAAGAGTGAAATTATAGTTTTTAAAACTTAAAGTCAGATTTATTAAAAACAAGCGATAAGACAATACAAGTGACCGTTTTGTGTCCTGATACAAAGCTTAATGAAACTCGATTAGAACTGTTAAGATTGTAAAAGCAAAAAACTTAACTCTCAGTATAGCAGCCCAAGTGCAAACTGACACCCGAATGAATAGATGCCAAACCAAACAGCTGTGCACATGTGCTATTATGCTTGCGAATGAACCATGAGGCACGGTACAAGAAAAGAGAAATAGAAATGAAAGAGAAGGAAGGAAAGAAGAGCGGAGCAGAGGCAAGCGCACCGAGGTCCGTGACTCACCCGACCAGGCTGAGGATCTCGAGCTCCTCCAGCGACAGCGCCTCCTCGTCCTCCTGCGCCAGCTCGCACAGGAGCCTCCTGCCGCAGCCCGTCGTGTCCTGCCGCCGCACGTCCTGCAGCAGGTTCTCGAGGGCGGGCCACTCCTCGTCCTGCGCCCCCGCCTCCCCCGCCTCCCTCCCGTACCTCCTGTGGCCGTTGCGGCGCCTGTTGCTGCGGCGTCCTGCTCCCGCCAGGGCGAGCAGGCCCAGACCCACGGCTCCGGCCACGGCGGCGGCGGCAGCGAGGCCTGCGCCGCCCAACACGCCCACGGTCACGGTCGTCATGATGGGCTGGGATGGAGGGAGGGAAGGAGGGAAGGAGTGGAATACCTTTATTCTCGTGAATCACTCAGTTTTTCTACTTTTTCTTATAATTTACACTCTCTCTCACCAATTTTACCTTTACCTCAATCTCTCTCTCTCTCTCTAGCTCAATCTACTTATTTATCTATCTACGCACACACACACACAATATCTAATATAGTATGTGAAAAAATATTTGTAAGCCAGAGATCTATCGCTAACTTTGAGGATACTGAGGAATGAATAAGTATACATGTATAAGATGCTGTGTAAAAAAATGTTATAAGAAAATGTAGATATTCACATAAAATCGAAATAAACAATAAGAAAAACAAGATGTGGCAAATCACAACATTACATCATGCTCATGTCAGTATTTTTTTTTACGAAAAAAAAGAAAAAATACTTACAAGCTTGTTTTTTTACCACTGGAGGAAGCTAAGCAGGAGAGTGACTGGGAGACGTTGTCCTGACAGTGAAGAAAAATGTGTTTATCCTTCTTTTATATGGCCGAGTGTAGGGGGGGAAGGAGGGGGCGGGAAGGGGGAACTCGAGGGGAGAAGGGGGGGGGAGGGAGAGGGAGAATTAAGTGGAGGTACGGTAGAGCAAAGGGAGGGAGGGTAAAGGGACCAAGGAAGGAAGGGAGAGAGGGGAGGGAGGGGGAGGGAGGGGAGGGAAGGGGAGGGAGGGGAGGTGAGCTAAGGGAGGGTTGGAGGAAGGTACGATGCTAGGGGAGGGAAGGATCAGAGATGGGGGGGGGGGGTTGATGGAGGGGAGGTGATGAGGGGAAGGGATGAGGGAGGCATGGGTGAGAGAAATGAGAGGAGGTAGGGCGATTGGATCGAGGGAGAAGGGAGGGAGGGGAAACGTAAGGAAGGGAAGAAGGGAATGGAAGTAGGGGGATAAGGAAAGGTCGAAGGGTCGACATCCCTTTGTCCGCCTTCAATCTTACCCTTCCTCGCTCTGTGCCCGGATCACTCTCGCCTTCATAAGGTCTTCGGTTTCCCTTCATTTCGCGCTTTCTCTCTCCTCATCTTCTTCTCTCTGCTTTCTTCCCTCTCCTTTCTCTATTCCTTTGTTTCTCCTTTCTCTGTTCCTTTGCTTCTCCTTTCTCTGTTCCTTTGTTTCTTCTTTCTCTGTCCCTTTGTTTCTCCTTTCTCTATTCCTTTATTTCTCCTTCCTCTTCGTCCTCTTTAACTCCAATCTTTCCATCCTTCTTTTTCTTTCACGTCTCGCTTTTCGTTTCTCTTCCCTGTCCATTCCATCCTATTTGCTTATTCCCTTTTCTTTCCTTATCTATTTGTTCCTCCTTGCCTTTCATCCTCTTCTCCCCCTCCCCTTTCCTTCCTATCCTCTTCTCCTCTTGACTTCCTCCTCTTATTTGGTTTCCTTTTATTTCTCCCTCTCCCTTTCGTCCACCCCATCCTTCCAAGAACAATGAAGGAGAAACAAGAAAAAAAAAAAAAAAAAAAAAAAAATGAATATGGGAAGAAAGAGAAGGGAATAAAAGAGGGAAAGTCAGAGGCTGTTGAAGGCCACCTCGGCTCCATCTTCACTTTCAAAATCTCTTTGAAGATGATATATGATTACGTCCGAAAGATACACAAAAATATAAGTAAAAGAAGAAAGAAAGAAGAAAGAAAAAAAATGTAAACAAATGAGCAATGACTCGTTGTGGAAAGAGAGAGAGAGAGACACAAACAGAATGCATCTGTCGGGCTGATTCTCCCTCTCCTCATCTCTTTCTCTCTCTCTCTCTCTCTTGATTCTCTATCTTTCTCTCTCTCTGTCTTTTCTCTTTTTCTCTGTTCCTCTCTCTCTCTCTTGAATATCCATCTTTCTCTCTCTCTCTCTTGATTCTCTCTGTTCCTCTCTCTCTCTCTTGAATATCCACCTCTCTCTCTTTCTCTCTCTTGATTCTCTCTCTCTGTCTTTTCTCTTTCTCTCTGTCTTTTCTCTTTCTCTCTGTTTCTCTCTCTCTCTATCTGTTTCTCTCTCTCTCTCCCTCTCTCCCAACCCCACCTCTCTCTCTCTCTATCCTCAGCCTATACCCCCACTCCCCCAATGTCACCATTGCATAGCCAATTAGCATCTCTGAAAGTTGATATTTCTGTCACCGTGTCACATACAGTGCAACACTGGGAAAGCGTATGGTGTTATATTCTGCAAGTTCCGACACTAGGTCACTGTCTGTTGTG
>BOPN01002044.1:120585-125585 GCA_017312705.2 Penaeus japonicus | reverse complement strand
ACGCAGAAAACGACCGAGAGCGAAATCAACGGATGGCGCTGGGTTGCCGCGAAACAGCTTCACACGCCGTGCGGACTCAGGTACACGAAGTCGCAACACGAAACGAAAATCTACGAACGCTATCTGGTCGGGTCGTCACCTGCCTGTGCGAAAGTGAGCGACGTCCTTTACGAGTGCGAGGAGCGAGAGGCACGTCGAGGGCAGCGCGGAAGCGTGGCACTGTGCCTCCGCCGGGCACCCTGTCCTCTTATACCCTGCCTCCTCTCCCTCTCTCTCTCTCTCTCTCCCTCGACATCCCTTTGTCCGCCTTCAATCTTCCCCTTCCTCGCTCTGTCCCCGGCTCACTCTCGCCCTTCATAAGGTCTTCGGTTTCCCTTCATTTCGCGCTTTCTGTCTCCTCATCTTCTTCTCTCTGCTTTCTTCCCTCTCCTTTCTTTATTCCTTTATTTCTCCTTCCTCTTCGTCCTCTTCAACTCCAATCTTTCCATCCTTCTTTTTCTTCCACGTCTCGCTTTTCGTTTCTCTTCCCTGTCCATCCTATCCTTTTTCCTTGTTCCCTTTTCTTTCCTTATCTATTTGTTCCTCCTTGCTTTTCATCCTCTTCTCCCCCCCCCTCTTTCCTTCCTATCTTCATCTCTTCTTGACTTCCTCCTCTTATTTGGTGTCCTTTTCTTTCATCCTCTCCCTTTCGTCCACCCCATCCTTCCATTTCCCTATTTTATTCCCTTCTCTTTCTTCCCATACTCATTCTCTTTTTTTCCTTATTTCCATGTTCCTCCTTCATTGTCTTTGTCCCTTTCCTTCACTTTTTCTTAGTTTTTCTTTCATTTCTTGCTCTCCTTCTTTCCTCTCTTTTCCTCATTCCATTTTATTCCTCCCTCTCTTTTATTCATTATTTCCATATTTTTTCTCCCCTAACTTCGTATCCTCTCTTCCGTTTTTTTTTCATAATTTTCCTCTCATTTCTTCCTCTCTTTCTTGTCTCTCTCTCTCTCCATCGATCCGTTTCCTTCCTCCCCCTCCTCACTCTTTTTATCTTCTTCATTCCTTTCAATTCCTGCTCCGTTTTTTTTTTTTTTTTTGTTTCTCTTACATTATCCTCCCCTCCTCTCATCCCCTATTCGTCACGCAGAGAGGACAAGGAAGGAGAAACATGGAAATAACGAAAAAAAAAAAAAAAGAATGAATATGGGAAGAAAGAGAAGGGAATGAAAGAGGGAAAGTCAGAGGCTGCTCAAGGCCACCTCGTCTCCATCTTCACTTTCAAAATCTCTTTGAAGATGATATATGATTACGTCCGAAGATACACAAAAATATAAATTAAAGAAAAAAGAAAAAAGAAAGAAAAAAATGTAAACAAATGAGCAATGACTTGTTGTGGAAAGAGAGAGAGGGAGAGAGAGGGAGGGAGGGAGAGAGGGAGGGAGAGAGAGAGAGAGAGAGAGAGAGAGAGGGAGAAAGAGAGAGAAAGAGAAAGAGAGAGAGAGAAAGAGAGAGAGAGAGAGGAAGAGAGAGAGAGAGAGAGAGACAGACAAACATAGAGAGACAGACAGAGAGAGAGAGAGACAGACAAACATAGAGAGACAGAGAGAGAGAGAGAGAAAGAGAAGCATGACGATAGCATCTTCCCTTTTTATTATCAGTGCATTTAATTATTCATTTGTACACCTGTCTATTCATTCATTTATCAATTTATTTATTTATTTAGTCATTCATTAATCTATCTTTTGTCCCTTTCTCTACATATTTCTCTATTTACTTATCTATCAGTCTATCAATTTATTTCCTCATTCATCCATCTATTTTTCAATTTATCAATTCATGCACCAACCAATCAATCTATTTATATATTTATTTATATATCTGTTCGTGTTTCATTTATCCATCTACTTCTATACCACATGCACATCGCACTCGGCTCCTTTTGGCGTGTATCTAAGCCTAGGTTTCGCCCTTAAGAACATGGCGGCATAAGAAGGCCAGGGGAGAAGAGGAGGGCAGTGGAGAACGGGGGGATGGGGAGGGGGGTGACTCAGAATGACATCAATTTGTCTTTCACTTGTGATGCATCTGTCGGGCCGATTCTCTCTCTCTCTCTCTCTCTTGATTCTCTATCTTGATTCTCTATTTTTTTTTCTCTCTCTCTTGATTCTGTATCTTTCTCTCTCTCTGTCTTTTCTCTTTTTCTCTGTTTCTCTCTCTGTCTCTCTCTTTCTCTCTCTCTCTCTCTCTCTCTCTCTGTTTCTCTCTCTCTCCCTCTCTCCCAACCCCACCTCTCTCTCTCTCTATCCACAGCCCATACCCCCCCCCCCACCCCAATGTCACCTGACGGCCATTGCATAGCCAATTAGCATCTCTGAAAGTTGATATATCTGTCACCGTGTCACATGCAGTGCAACACTGGGAATGGTGTTATATTCTGCTAGTTCCGACACTAGTCTGTCGTGTTATATCTTCTGTCTATGTGTCATCTCTCTATCTCTCTATCGCTATGCGTGTTTATCTAACTCTATGATTGTTTGTTTGTTTGTTTAGTTTTTCCTCTTTATACGGTTGTCTTTATATTCGATTTCTTTCGTTTTTGATTTGCCAATGTGTGTGTGTATGTGTGTGTGTATGTGTGTGTATGTGTGTGTGTGTTTTATGTACATTTGTATGTGTGTGTTCGTGCTTGGGTGTGTAAAAGCGCGCAATAGCGTATCCTTACGTATTTGTTATGTTGCAGTGACTATGTTGCAGAAAAAGGTTGTTTCTCATTTGCACTCTTAACGTCATCAAGCATGAACCTAGAAGCATGTGTTGATATGTGTCCATGCGCGTGTGTCTGTATTTCAATATTTTTATCTGTACAAGATTATACTCAAATGTTGGGGAAACATACAGCCATGAAATATATCTAATGAATGACTGTTATATTGAAAATAGAAACATTAAACCCATTTTCGAGTAAATCTATATCCCTCTTCTGACCAAAAATATATAATAGAGAAAAAGATAAGATGAAGATGATTAGCTCACATGAAGATTTTTGATAATGTTTGCTATAGAAATTGCTTAATATAGAAAAACGACGATTTAATTTCATATGGATTTATTGTAGATAAGTGACATATGCATTCTTAAAAAATACATATTACAGATACATGACATATATTTTAAAAAATGCTCTATTTGTTATGTATATTTCACTGACAACATACACGAAAATATATTCATTTGATGTAGATGTATCTTAGCACACACGCACACACACACATATATTGGATTTTTTTTTTCAATCAAGAAATGCTTTAGTCTCAAAGAAGAAATACCATTAACCCATTACATTGTGATTACTTAATTTTTTTCCATTGTATTTTTTGTGCTAATATAACCAACCCAGCAGTTTCATCGATAATGGGCGGACAGTAACGGAATTATGTGTAGACAGTGACCAACGGTAACATGGCGCCTTTTGTGTTCTTTAAAATTCGTCGGCGTTTGGGGGCTAAATATACGGCACCGGCGTATTCCCCAAAGAGTTCTGAATTGCCGAAGATACACCAGAATGTTCAGTAAGTGGAATTTTGTGCATTTCGAACCAACCAAGTTATGCCAGATACTCGGAATGGTACGAGTTACGTCCTCTGGTAGTTATCCATGCCATGAGGTCAGCCGGAAGAAGCGTCATGAGGAAGCCAGATCATGGCAAGTAGGCCTCGGCGGAGTCCATGAGCTGCGTGCCGTTGAGAGGAGGGCACAGGGGAAGCGGCGCCGCAGTCCCCGCCCCACGTCCCTGCCGAAAAGACCTGGCCCGCGACTCCACTGGCGCCGCCGGGGCGGAGGCCCTCGCCGGGCGTCACGTCGGGCCTGAAGGAGGAAACTCGATGAGAACTGTTAAGATTGTGAAAACAGAAAAGTTAACTCTCAGAATAGCAGCCCGAATGTAAACCAACACGCGAATGAATAGATGCCAAATCAAACAGCTGTGCACATGTGCTATTATGCTTGCGAATGAACCATGAGACGCGGTACAAGAAATGAGAAATGTGGATAAAAGAGAAGGAGGGAAAGAAGAGCGGAGCAGAGGCAAGCGCACCGAGGTCCGTGACTCACCCGACCAGGCTGAGGATCTCGAGCTCCTCCAGCGACAGCGCCTCCTCGTCCTCCTGCGCCAGCTCGCACAGGAGCCTCCTGCCGCGGCCGTCGTGTCCACTGCCGCCCGCACGTCCTGCAGCAGGTTCTCGAGGGCGAACCCTCCTCGTCCTGCGCCCCCGCTTCCCCCGCCTCCCTCCCGTACCTCCTGTGGCCGTTGCGGCGCCTGTTGCTGCGGCGTCCTGCTCCCCGCCAGGGCGGGCGACCAGACCCACGGCTCCGGCCACGGCGGCGGCGGCAGCGAGGCCTGCGCCGCCCAACACGCCCACGGTCACGGTCGTCATGATGGGCTGGGATGGAGGAGGAAGGAGGGGAAGGAGTGGAATACCTTTATTCTCAGAGGAATCACTCCAGTTTTTCTACTTTTTTTTTTATAATTAACACTCTCTCTCACCAATTTTACCTTTACCTCAATCTCTCTCTCTCTCTCTAGCTCAATCTACTTATTTCTCTATCTACGCACACACACACACAATATCTAATATAGTATGTGAAAAAAAATATTTGTCAGCCAGAAATCTATCGCTAACTTCGAGGATACTGATAAATGAATAAGTATACATGTATAAGATGCTGTGTAAAAAAATGTTATGAAAAAAAAATGTAGATATTCACATAAAATCGAAATAAACAATAAGAAAAACAAGATATGTCAAATAACAACATTACATCATGCTCCTGTCAGTATTTTTTTTTAAGAAAAACAGTAAAAAAAAGAAAATACTTACAAGTTTACTTGTTTTTTTTTACCACTGGAGGAAGCTAAGCAGGAGAGTGTCTGGGAGACGTTGTCCTGACAGTGAAGAAAAATGTGTTTCATCCCTTCTTTTATATGGCCGGAGATGTAGGGGAAGGAGGGGGCAGAG
>BOPN01002044.1:108085-113085 GCA_017312705.2 Penaeus japonicus | reverse complement strand
GTAGGGGGCTGAGGGGGGCGAAGGGAGGAGGAGGAGGGAGAATGAGGGAGATGGGAGATAGAGAGGAGGAGGGAGAAGAAGGGAGGGGGGAGATGGGGGATAGAGAAAGAGAAGAGGAGGAGAAGGGGGAGTGGGGGTGAAAGAGGGAGGAAGAAGGGTGGGAGGGGGGGGGGGGGAGATAGGGACTTGATATCGAAAAGAAAAATAATAAAATATCGATAGAACACAAATGGATAAATATATAAACCAAACATAAGTGATTCATAATCCAGTTCACAGAATTAATCTAAAACCCACATTAATATAACATTATAAATAGGAATTACTTTTGCAGAAGAGATAAAGATAGATACAAGGAGTGTAAAGAAGGAGAGAAAGAGGAGAAGGGTTAGGAGGATGTAGAAGGGGAAGAGGAGAAAGGAGAAGGGTTGAGAAGGAAGACGGAGAATGAGAAGATAGAGAGAGAGAAACAAGTGGAAAAGACAGAAAGGAAGAGGAAGGGAAGATAGACGAGAAAGTATTAGAATGACGATAATCAAAGAAAAAGAGTAAGAAAGTTAAAAAATAAAAGAAAAAGAAGAAAACAAAATAAAAAAATCCGAACGAAAGACGAAAAGTAAAGAAAAAAAAGAAAAAGAAAAAGAAAGAAAGAAAAAAAAAAAAAAAAAAAAAAAAAAACGAAAGAGAAGAGACAAGAAGACCAAAAGAATAAAAGGAAACAAGAGTAAAGGAAGTGCATGCATAAATATACAACCAAATAGACCAAAAATCTCTCATCATAGCCATTGTTAACACAGACGTATAAATCACGAATGAGTTACACGAAAAAGTTACTTGATACGAAAGATACGAAAGAGTCCCTTGATTTATTGTTTATTTTTTCACACACTCATTGTCGATTTCAGAATGTTGGTTCAGTGATGTTCCGTCATCGTCGTAATTAGTGCAATATTTGTATCATCATTATGGATAATGATAGTAATCATGATGATGATAATTAAAAAAAGTGGGGGTATTATTAATAGTAATAATAATGATTCAGTAATGATGACCAAATATATTGATGGTAATGATAATGATGTGGATGATAATGATTATGACGATGATGATGATAAGAACAGTAATAATGGTAATAGTAAAGGCAATAATGATAATGATGATAATGGTAGTAGAAATAATGATAATAACGATAATGATGAAGATAATGATGAGGATAAAGATAATAATAGTATTGAGGATAATGATGATAATAATGATAAGGTTAATGATAATAATTATAATAAGGATAATAACGATAATTATAATAATGATGATGATGATGGTGATAATGATAATAATGATGATAATGATGGTGATAATGATAATGATAATCATAAAAGTTATGGTAATAATAATGATAATGATAATGACGATAATAGTGATAATAATTATAAAAAAATGATAATGCACACACACACACACACACACATACACACACACACACACAATCACAAAAAAACACACACACAAACTCAAACAAACAAAAAACAAACACACACAACAATAAAACAAACCACAAAATAAGAAAACAGAATAAACACCAACCCCCCCCCTCCCCTCCCCTCCTCTCCCCTCTGATCTTGACCCGCTTGTTCTGTGCTTGAATCAACACCCATAAGTCAAAGGAGACGGAACTGAAGACTGACTTAGGTGTCGAGTTAAGGCCTCGGAGAGACTTAGAAGTTTCTTTGAAGTTTTCTTGCTGGTTATTTTTGCTTTTGCTCTTTTTTTTTGTTTTTGTTTCTTTGTTTCTTTATCTTTGTGTTTTCGTCTTTTTTTCGTCTTCTTCTTAATCTTTTTGTTTTGTTTTCTCTTTCTTCTTGCTTTTCTTTTTCTTTTTTTTCTTTTTCTCTTTTCTATTTCTTCTTCTTCTTTTTCCGTATTTTTCTTTTTCGTGTTTGTCTTTTTCGTATTCTTCTTCTTCGTATCCTTCTACGTATTCTTATTTTTCGTCTTCGTCTTCTACGTATTTTTGTCTTTATCTTTTCCCTAAATATCTTATATATATTTTCCTTCTTCTTCTTCCTCTTCTTTTTTTTCTTCTTCTTTATCAACTTATCTTTTAATACTTTTCTTATTTCTTTCTCCATCTCGTTTCTTTCTTTCTCTCTATCTGCGTTTCTCATATTCTCATTAAAAAAAAAAAAAAATCCTATCTTTTATTTTTATTTTCACATCTTTATTCCTCATTTTTAAATATTTTTCCTTTCTTAAGATGTGCACATGAGTATATTTGTATGCACATGTGTACGAGTGTGTGTTTATGTGTGTTTGCTTGCTGTAGTTTGTGTGTTTGTTTGTGTCTGTGTTTGCATGTGAGTGGGTGTGTTTAGGTGTGGTTGTGTATGTGTGTATATCTGTGTATTTGTTTGTATATGAGCGCGTGTGTGTGCTTGTGTGTGTGTGTGTGTGTGTTTCTCTGTTTGTGTGTGTGTGTGTGTGTGTCTGTGTGCATGTGTCTATGCCTTATGTGTATGAGTGTATTTGAGTCTGTGTATACGAATATGTGAGTGTATACACAAACCCTCACACAGGTTTGCGTATATATATATATATATATATATATATATATATATATATATATATATATATATATATATATATATATATATATATACATATATATAAACTTACGTACGATTCATGCGTGTTTGTGAGCGTATATACTTTCTTCACTAACGCATGATATCACACGCAAAGTTCAGTAAATGTTTGTGGTTTTATTACGACCCGAGTGCTCACTGAAGCGTGTACTTTATCACTTAATCTGTTTCGTATCTTTATCATCATATCTTCAGTCTGTTATATTAATTTCTTCTCTTTATTTGTTTGTGATTGATAATTATCTTGTTTATTCATTTGTTTGTTTATTTCCGTTATTTTTTTCTTTATTTTCCTCTTCTAATTAAGTTGTTTTTTTAATCATATTTTCTTCTCATTTCTTGTTTTATTAATTCCTCTCATTCGCTATTTTTTAATTTTCCATTCTCCATTTCGCTATTCTTACCTTTATTCTTTATTTTTCTTCTTGTTCTTCTTCATTCGCTATTCTCCATCTCATTATATTTTTTGTCTTTCTTCCCCTCTTATTCCTTATTCAATATTCCTCTTCTACTCCTCTCATTCTTCATTCCTTCTTCCTCTCCTCCTCATTCATTGCTTCCTTGTTCATGTTCGTTATTTTGTTATTCCTTCTTATTTCTTATTCTCTCTCCCCCTCCTTTATTCCTTTTCTCTCTCCTCCTCTCTTCCACTTCCCTCCTTTCCTCCTTTATCGCCTCCTCTCTCTTCTCCTTTATTCCATTTTCATCCCATCCTCCTTTATCCCCTTCTCTCTTGCCTCATTTACTCTATTTCTATCCCTTTTTCCTTTATTGCCTTCTCTCTCTCCTCCTTTAATTCCATTTTCCTCCCTTCCTCTTTCATCCAATTATCTCTCTCCTCCTTTAACCCCTTCTCTCTCTCCTCCTTTAATTCCAATTTCCTCCCTTCCTCTTTCATCCAATTATCTCTCTCCTCCTTTAACATCTTCTCTCTCTCCTCCTTTATCCGCTTCTCTCTCTTCTCCTTTATCTCCTTCTCTCTCTCCTCCTTTATCCGCTTCTCTCTCTCTTCCCCGCGACCGCGATACGCCACACGCAAATAGGTCGCAAGCAACGCCTTATATTTCGTCTTTCTTTTATTTTGCGTAATTTTATGGCATGACATTTCGCTCTTTCATCTCGGCAAACGAAGGACATGAGTTGCCGTGTAGTTCTCATCTCCTGTCATGTCTGTGTCATGCGTCTGTATATATAGTGACAGCTCATGACAGATCGACAGTCACGAGTCTCAAGCACTCAAGAGCAGACGCAAGGTTTCATTCTTGGATCTTTCGATTTTTTGGGTTTTTAATTGTAAGGTGAGGATTTAATTCGTTTTTTTTATATATATGTATATATATATATATATATATATATATATATATATATATATATATATATATATATATATATATACTCTCTCACTTTTTATTTTAATTTCTTTTGTCTCTTTTGCTTCACTCTGTCTGTTGTCAGTTTCATTCTGTCTCTCTTCTGCCGTTTATCTCTCTCTCTTTCTCCCATTTTTTTTCTCTCTCTCTATCTATCTCGATATCTCTCTCTCTCTCTCCCTTTCCCTCTCTCTATCTATCGCCTTCTCTCTGTCTGCCTCCCTCTCTCTCTACTTCTCTCTCTCTCTCTCTCTCTTTCTCTCACTCTCTCTCTTTCTCTCTATATTTATCTATCTATCTATCTATCTGAAAAAGGAAAATAAAAGTGTCATATCTTTCCCCTCTCTCTTTCTCTCTTTTCTTCAAGAAGGGAAAGAAATTGAGTCATTGGACAAATAGCTATTCATCTATCATTCTTGAAGAAAAAATAATATAGTATTACTATATAGTAGTTTATAGTAATAATATAAAGTACGATTATCATTCCGTTTAGGAAATATTCTATCCAAAGCCGTATGTGAATAGACACCTCGGTATATATAGATATATACAACATCATGTGAATATTTGAGCTTGTATATGAAGTAAATACACATGTATTCCGTCATATATACTGCGAAAAATTGTATAATTCACATAATATTATCTTCTCTCTCTTATAATCATCACAAGTTCATTCACACTTCCAGACGCACAAAGCGTAACGTACGATCTCATTCACAGAAAACGACACTTCACGTCCTCCCGTGAGATAACTACTTACTCATGCGTTAAAATCACCAGACACAGGAACCTCTTGATTGCATGAATGAACTTGTGCTTGTTGCATGGTGTGAGAATTGTCATGCGGTGATCTTTGTTCATGTTGAGTAATGTCGTTGCAAGACTGAGTATACCGTTTTTTTTGTGATAACTGGTCATTTCTAGAATTTTATTTACTGCCGAGAGGGATCTGTGAAGATATGATGACATAAATGTAAATATCTAC
>BOPN01002044.1:73085-90585 GCA_017312705.2 Penaeus japonicus | reverse complement strand
AAAGAAGGGAGAGATAATGGGCGTATGCGGGATAAGAGGCAAGCGAATAATTTATAAGTACGTGTGTAGAAAGAGAGGAAGGGGAGGAGAAGACGTGAACAAGAGCAAAAGCGAGAGAAAGAGAGACAGAGATCGAGTTCGCGATGTAGAAAGTGAGAGAAAAGTCGAGTGTGAGTAAAAGAGACATACACAGAAGGAACGAGAGAGAGATAGAGTGAGAGTGAGGGAGAGGGATAGGGAGAGGGAGGCAGAGAGAGAGGGGGGGACACAGGGAGACAGAGAAAGAAATAGATAGATATATAGATAGATAGATAGATAGAGATAGATAAATTAGAAAGATAGATAGATAGATAGAGATAGATAAATTAGAAAGATAGATAGATAGATAGAGATAGATAAATAATTGGAAAGATAGATAGATATATAGAGATAGATGAATAATTAGAAAGATAGATAGATAGATAGATAGATAGATAGATAGATAGATAGATAGATAGATAGATAGAGAGAGAGAGAGAGAGAGAGAGAGAGAGAGAGAGTATCAGAGAGACAGAGCTAAATACAGAAAAAGAAAGAAAAGGAGAAAGAGACACATCGAGAAAGAGAGAGCGAGAGAGAGAAAAGTATCTAGATCGAGAGCGAGAATGAGAGCGAGAGAAAGAGACAGAGAGAGAAAGCGTACCCAGATAACGGACCGCCAAATCTCACACGATGACAAGCCAAGGAAGTCGTTTGCCCAGACGCCGAAGGGCAGAGGGAGAGAGATGCCAATAAAGTACTTTTTTATTATATCATTTATTTGCTATATTAGATATAACGGGGCGGGGAAGGGGGGGGGTGGAGGGGGGGGGGCGTTAGGAGGTAGTTGGTAGTTTCGAATTGAAAATATTTCGGGCAGGGTTTTTATTTTTATTGTATTGTTTGTTATCGTTATCGTGTTTATTATTATTATTATTTTTATAAGGCAAGATTTTAAGACTCAATCAAATACCTTTTATATTGTTTGTTCTAAGATATTGATACTTAAAGTAAAGGAGACACAACCGACATAATACAAATATGTTTATGTGAATGCGAATATTCTTTTCACTTTATAGATTCTAATGATAAATCAGTTATTTTTTACTGTTTCTAATAAGTCTTGCTATTCTCGTTGATATTCCATCCTTCGTTAACCTAGAAGTAACGAAAGAATCATCTTATTTTTATCAGGTTAGAATCGCTTCAGTCTCAAATAACCCCGTTTTCCCTTGACAAGAAGGACATTATTATTATTCTAACATTATCATTTCTTTGCATTCCTTTATCAAATTTATTGCAACTAATACAAAAGAAGACATTTTCAGCTTTTGTATTACGTGTTTGAAAGCACAAATGACCTTTTATATGATTGATCTTAATTGATATGGATAATCATCTTAATTATCATAATTAATATAGATATTAATTTAGGAATAATATGGTATATATGGTATAAGTATGATTTTTTTCACTGATGACACATTTTTTATTTTTCTTTGTTCCTCCACGTTCGTTCCTTTTCCTTCTTCATCTTCTTTTCATCACTCTTTCTCTCTCTCCCTTACTTATTTTCGTACTCTCCTACCCTCCCTCACCTTCACTCCTTCCTCTGTATTCTCTCTGTTTCTTTCTCTCTCTCTCTCCTTCTCCCTATTCCTCTCTCACAATTCCCCACTCTCCGTCTCTCCCTCTTTCCTCCTTCCCCCATTCTCCTCTCTCTCTCTCTCTCTCTCTCTCTCTCTCTCTCTCTCTCTCTCTCTCTCTCTCTCTCTCTCTCTCTCCTTCTCCCTCTTCACAATTTCCCACTCTCCGTCTCTCCCTCTTTCCTCCTTCCGCCATTCCTCCCCCCCATCTCTCTCTCTCTTTCCCCCTCTCTATCTATCTATCTCTCTTCCTTTCCCTATCCTCTCCCTCTTTGATTCCCTCTCTCCCTCCCTCCCTCCCTCCCTCCCTCCCTCCCTCTCCCTCCCATGACAGGCCAGCGACGAGACCCGGAGAAGGCCTGATGCCCCAAGATGCCCTGGGAGAGTACAGGGAATCAAGGGCACTGGGCGAGGAGGGGGTCGACTGTGCCTCCGCCTTCCCCTCGTGTCCCCTCAATGCCACTCAACTCATGGGCACCGTCAGGAGTTTCTTGCCCTGAAGGAAGGGTAGAAAGGAGAATAAAAATACGAACAAGAAATGCGACGAAAGGAAGTGTACTTGAAATAAAAACAAAAGACTAACTAGGATGCAAGAGAAAGGAAGTGAGATGGGAGGGAGAAAGGGAGAATGTAATGGAAAATAAGAAGTGTTAGATGAAGTGAAGTAGAAAAGAAAGGGGGAGATAGAGAAAATAAAAATTGACTAATATCTTTTGTAGAAATAAAATGGTTCTGATAACACTAATAACAACAATAGCGGAGATAAGGATGGTTGTTGTAAAGACCAAATATCCCAAATAATAATAACGATCATGATGATAATAAAAGGATACCTGTAAATAATAGTAACAATAAAATGATAATAATCATATCAATAATAATACTAATGATGATGGTAGTTTCTTAATAAAGATGATATCAATGATGATACTACAATTAACATGATACTAGAAATACCAAGGATAATAATGATAAAGAATTATGACAATAATTACGATGATGACACTGTAATGATGATAATCAGATAATCAGAATTACAGTTGTGATTAATCTAATTATCATTATATCATTACTATTGCTATCAGAAATATTTGATTTTGATAAGTTTATTCCTACTATATACAGTAGATTATGATAATATTTTCAAATGTAGTGATAACAACGATAATAATGACGGTAAAAATATCACATTAATTATATAACCTGATGATAACAATACTATTGATGATAATGATGACATTAATAGCAATAATGATGATAATCATAATGACAGTCGCTCTAATGGTGATGATAACAATAGTAATGATAATATTCCCCAGAAATACTTTCGTAGAGGACTAGGGACTAAAATAAGGAAATAGATAAAATCTTGAGAACATCGAAATACTAATAACCTCCTCTATGTTATATCAACTTTAGAACGAAAAGATTTGAAACAATTCAACTATCTAGGAACCATTGTAACATCTAACTCAAGATCGGATAATGAAAACAAAAGAAGAATCGTTATAGCCATGAGTGGTTTTAAAAAAATATTGACAAATATCACATCAATATAGAGACGATATAGAACGTATATTTCATCACCATTAAATGGAGCTTTGGCTGCTAGAGAAACATACTGTTGGGGTGAAAGGACCCATTGCCCAGAAAGATAAAAAAGAAAAAAAAAAAAAAAGAAAGACAGAAAGACAGAAAAAAAAGATTCAAAGGCATTGGTTATAGATGCACATTAGAAGGGAAGACCAAGGAAGAAATAGACAAGAGAAGCATAGAAAGATTACAAGTGATGACCTGAATACTAAGAATAATGATAAGAATACCATAGACAGCGACAAGATATGCTGAACAAGTATACTTGAGTTACGGAATTTTTTTTTATCTGAAGCAAATTCGGGAAAAAAGCAGTTAATAATTCTGAGCCTTCATTTGAGATGGAAATAATCTTAATAATTATGTTTAGTTTGTGAAAATAAGGAGAGAAGAACGAGGAGTAAACGAGACAAAAAATATTTTGGATACGTTATAGCAAGGTGTGTGCAATAAATAGGATCATCAAGACAGCTAATGCAATTGCAACTTTCAGAAGATTGACTGTCAACGTTAGATAATAGGACACCAAAAATGGTGCTAATAATGATTATAATTACGGATATAAGGATAATGATAATGATTATAATGATAAGGAAGATGATTTGATAACGATGATGATAATAATGATCATACTGATGATGGAATTATGATGATCGTGTTGATGATCATGGAAATTACAATGATAACAATGATAAAAGGAAAGATAAAAAATTATTGAAGGAGAATTGTGTTGATGTTAATAATGCGATTAAACAATAAAGATGGAAGTACTTTTTACAGTAATGTCGATGGTGATAACACTAATGATAATCATAATAGGCTATTAAAAGAATTACGTTAATAAGGACTATGATAACAATGATAAACAAGCCCTTCATATGAACACTAATGTGTGTGCATACACACACACACACGCACGCACGCACACACACACACACATACACACACACACACACACATATATATATATATATATATATATATATATATATATATGTATATATATATGTATATGTATATATATGTATATATATAAATATATATATATATATATATATATATATATATATATATATATATATATATATATATATATATATACATATATTTATATATATATATATATATATATATATATATATATGTATATATATATATATATATATATATATATATATATATATATATATATATGTATATATATATGTATATGTATATATATGTACATACATAAATATATATACATATACATATATATATGTATGTATATATGTGTGTGTGTGCGTGTGTGTGTTTGTGTGTGTGTGTGTGTATGTGTGTGTTTGTACATATGTACGTATATATATGTACTGTATATCTATATACAGAATGTGTGTGTGTTTTTGTGTATGTGCGTACGAATGTGAGTGGAAGTACCAAGAGAAACCTCATGAACTCTCGTGTACACAAAAGTTAAATAAAGCGTCACATCAAACTGGTATCATTCTTTATTTTTCACCTTTACAAAAATTTATCTATAGGAAATTGGACGGAGAGAAACACCGAAAAGAAATCCCTATTGCTATTCTACAGAAGAAGAAGAAGAAGAAGAAGAAGAAAACTTTATAAGACTTTGTCCTGAGGCCGAGAGTGGTAGGAGCGTCTCAGGGCAGGTAGGCCATGACGGTGTCCATGAGCTGCGTGCCGTTGAGTGGACACATGGGGAAGGCGGCGCCGCAGTCCCCGCCTCGGCCGCCGAAGGTCCTGGCCTGCAGGTAAGCCCCCCTGGCGCCCCCGGGTGGAAGGACCCCCTCCCCGGGCTTCACGTCAGGTCTGGCAACAGGAAGAAAAGGTTAGGTCATGTGTATGAAAGATGAGCAAGTTTTCTTGATATTTCTCACTCAGTAACACACATACGGACACACACAGGCACGACCCCCCCCCCTAAAGAGACGTCCTGTTACTCACCCGAGTATGGCCAGGATGGCCAGCTCCTCCTGCACGAGGTCCTCCTCCTCTTGGCTGGCCAGCTCGCACACCAGCCTCATGCCGCAGCCTGTCACGTCCTCCGCTCGCACCAACTCCAGGGCGTTCTGCATCCTCCAGTCTTCTTCCGCCTCGACGGTGGAGCGACGCCCCCTGTGGCGGTTCCTCCTCCTGCCGCTGCCGTTCCCACGTCCTCCACCTCGGGAGGCGAGGGCGGCCAGGCCCAAGGCGCCCAGACCCACAGCTCCTGCGACGGCCAGGCCGGCGAGTCCTGCGCCGCCTGCGGTCCCTGCCAACACTCCGGTTGTGACGGTGGTCGTCATGGCTGCCGACGGGACCTGGGGAGGCACGCACGGCTCTTCAGGGAGGGACGGACTCTGGGAAGCCTTTACCACTTGTGGCATTAGACACGACTGAGTAAACTATGGTTCATTGCAACAAATTATTAGACAGAAAGAAATTAATAAGATAATAGATAAATGAAAATTCATGAATAAACGCCAGAGACCCCTACCTTTGTTACAAGGAAGCTGAAAGTTCTGAAAGTGAATGTGAGGTCCGAGGAGCCACGGGCCGGAGGAAGCACTGTGCCAGGCCTAAATCCGTGTGGCCTTTATATACAGCTTCCACTGCGGCGTCGCCCTTGTACAGGCTTCTGTGTGATGCTGTTAAGGCTTCGGTTCAAGGGAAGATGGGTGTCACTTCGAGGGAAGCTAAAGAGGGGGGGGGGGGAGGGGGATAGAGAGGAAAGGGGGAGAGAAGAAGAAGGAGGGAAGGGGAGGGGGGAGGGGAGTGGAAGGGATAGAGAGGAAGGGGGGAGAGAAGAAGAAGGAGGGAGGGGGATAGGGGGGGAGTGGAAGGGATAGAGAGGAAAGGGGGAGAGAAGAATAAGGAGGGAGGGGGAGGGGGGGAGTGGAAGGGATAGAGAGGAAAGGGGGAGAGAAGAATAAGGAGGGAGGGGGAGGGAGGGGGAGGGGGGGAGTGGAAGGGATAGAGAGGAAAGGGGGAAAGAAGAAGAAGGAGGGAAAGGGGTGAAGAGGGAGGGAAATGTATAAGGGAGCAAAGTGGAAGAAGTTCCAAAGGGGGAGGGCGATGGAGGATGGGAAGGAATGGGGGAAAGAAGGAGGAGATGGAGGGAGAGAGGCTGAGAGAGAAGGGAGTATAATAAGGAACAGAGTGGAAGGAGGAGGAAAGAGGGGAAAGGAAGTGGAAATACATAACTGTACTATTAAACTAGGTGTACTCTTAATCACAATTATCATAATTATCATGATTTTTATGATCACATCCACCATACCATCAGTATCGTTACCACCTAGTATTTATTTGCAGTAACACAGATTATCAAACAATTTATAGGAAAAATTACGCAAAGTATATTACGAAAGGGAGGTAGTGGAAGAAGAAGAGAGGAAGGGGAAAGATTGGAGGAGGGAGGGAGGGAGGGAGAGAAGGAGGAAAAGGGGGAAGGAGGGAAGGAGGACGGGGAAAGACGGGGGGAGATAGGGAGGGAAGGAGAGAGTGAGGGAAAAGGAGAATGAAAGAGGGAGGGAAGGACAGAGGAAGGGACAAAGTGAATGAAGGAGGGAGGGAGAGCAGGAAGGAAAGGGGGAAGGAGGGAGGGAAGGAGGGAAGAAGGGAAAGGGGGAAGGAGGGAGGGAAGGAAGACGGGGAAAGACGGGAGGAGATAGGGAGGGAAGGAGAAATGAAGGGAAAATGAGAATGAAAGAGGGGGGAGGGAAAGAGTGATTGAATGAAGGAGGGAGGGAGAGAAGGTGGGAGGGAAAGAATGAGATAAAGGGGCGAAGGCCAGGAGACGGAAAGATGGAGTGGGGAATAGGGGGGGGGGGGAGAGGAAACATATGGTGGAGAGCATGACTCTGCATGATAAAAGATGCACCTTGAAGTGTCTTTGCTTCAATGATAACGAAGATGACAATAACAACAACAGCTGTGATGTGCAATGTTGATGATGAAAATAGCAACAGCGGAATATATGATACAGCAATAATCAACTTAGTTAAAGACTAGTTTAATAATAATTAATAATAATTATGTTCATAGTAATAGTGATAATTATGATGACGAGGATGAAAATGATTATGATAATGATAACAATGATAACAATGGGAATAACAGTGATGATATTGACAACAACAATAGCAAGGAAAAAATACTGCTGCTGCTGCTGATAATGAGGATAACAATAGTAAAAATGATAATGATAATAGTAATGATGATAATAGTAATAATGATAATGATAATAGTGATGATGATAATAGTAATAATGATGATAATGATGATGCTACTACTAATGATGATAATGATAAGGTTTATGATGATTATAATGATAAGGTTTATGATGATTATAAAGATGATTAGATTGATGATAATAATAATAATAATAGTAATGATAATAATGAGGGTGGTAATAAAACAATGGTAATAATGATTATAATAACAATTATAAAACTAATGATAACAACATTGATGATACTAATGATCATTATAATGATAACAATAATGACTGTAGTAATAGTAGTAATAACAATATTGATAATAATAATGATAATAGTAATAATGATACTGATGATAGTAATAATCACAATAATAAGGAAAATTATCATGATAATGATAATAATGATAACAACAGCAATAAATAACAATAATAATCATGATTCAAAGAATAATGATAACAATATAATGATAATGACAATCAAGAATTGACGATAATGGGTTAATTCCCAGCATCAGCCTTGCCAACAGCATCTGAACTCTTCCTGACGCCTCGGCTGAACACTTGTATTGAGACACACGACCGTATCCCTATTCCTTTGCCTTTCTCATGGTCATCTTACCGATGACGATGATGGGGCTGTAATATTGTTAATTTCCGCACACTTGCCTTCGCCAGCCATCCCCCAGACGACGGGCGTGGTAATGGTAATCGTTCTAATGGTATTTCGGAAGATGCGTATGGATAAGGCGAAAATAATGCGATTCGGGAAGAGACTAGGCGAAGACGACGGCAAAGACCATGGAGTCAAAAGGACTTGGGACACGGTTGATGATATCTAGGAACCTCGTGATCTGTGTCTGCCGATTGAACTTTAACCTTGCCTTATTTAACGCTTTATTTCAATGTCACAGAAAGTATTGATACATACATGCGTAGAAACGTATACATGTACGTGCATGTATAGCATACCTCTCTGACCCGGAGTCGAATGTCTGCCGTCCTCAGGTATTAACCCAATAGTGCAATACTAAACCAACTAGGCCACACGACTCCAATAAAAGGATTGTCCAACTAGGATCATACTAGCTCCATAGAATTTACCTATCTACTCATACTGGAGTAATGATAGCGAAGTTTTACAGACAATCCCCGTGGGCACTCGGTAGCAGATGACCTGAAGTTACCATATAAGATGGAATAATGCTATGCAACATTTATACAGATGTAACACTCTCGGGCTAATAATACCTGAGGGCGAAAGAAGTTGTCGTTTAAAGCGAAGAAAGATGGAAGTGAAGGCTTAAAAAGGAAGCACAGAAAAAGGTGGCAAAAGCAGGAAGACATCGCTCAGGAGCCAGACATTAACTATAGGAAGGATAGCTTACTGACTCAGGTAAAGAGAAGAGAGACAAAGTGATTTAGAAGAAATTTGAAAGGTAGAGAACCCACGGAAAGACTTGGCAAGCGTGGCAAAACCAGTTCCAGAGATTACACAGAGGCTATTAAAAGGCATGAAGACTGGTATAGCAGCAGGACGGTCTGGCATTGTCGTGGAATATCTAAAGATAATGATAATGTAGTCTTGCGGTGGCTGGTAAGAATGCTTAACGCCATTATAAAGGAAATAATACCAGCGAAATGGACACACACACGCACACAACTAACAAACACACACAAAAAAAAAAAAAAAACATGTTAAAATTCCATAAAGAAAATTGGAGGAATGTAAATCGACTTAAACTTAAAACGTGCACTAAAGCTTACGAAAGAAAATAAGAAAAGAAAGAATACAAAAACTTAAGAATGCATAGGTAATCCACTTTTCTGATTGACAAATGAGGAGATGCAACTCATGCTGCCTTTATCATAAAATACAAGAGAAATACAGCATATTATATATCTCCTTCCTAAAATTGGAGAAAAGGCTTAGCGAGCTAGTTGCCTGGTACTTCAGATAAAAATAAATACCGGAAAGGTTGATAAAGACGATTCAATCCAAATGCGAAAAGACAATAAGTGAACGAAAAACGTCTAGTGTTATAGATGAGTTTGAGATCAAGGTCGGAGTACACCAAGGAGCACCACTGAGCTCATCTCTATTTATCAACACACTGAACACTGTCAAAAAAGGCAAGGCCAGAGCTTGGGAACTCATTTTTGCAGATGACATAGCAATAGTGGCAACATATGAGGAAGGAACGCCAAGAGAAGGTCAGGACGTGGCAACGGCGACTGGAAAGCGGAGGTTTGGAAATGGATTCAGAAAAGTCAAAGGGAATGACGATGGAAAGAAAGGGTAATACTATGTAGGTGATTGGGGATAGACATGATAAGAACAGGTCGGTCCTTAAGCCACTTGGACCAATTACACTCAACTGGGCACCGTGCCTAAAGGGTCCCCGCACTAGTGTAATATATTGATTCGCGTGCGTTATTATAGTGCAAATTTTGATTGTTCTCCCTTATACCATATTGATATAAAGGCTATAGTAGATTTAATTCTATATTTCCGTGATTCTACAGCCCTTGGTGCAAGTTGACTGGGAACCTGGGCTCGCCAAAAGTATTCGCAATTGGGGCCCGCACCTCTTAAAGCCGGCCCTGGATAAGACACCCGCCTGGATAGTCCCATGAGTGTAAGCAGTGCATTTGGAAGTAAAGTTCACTGGGCGATAGGATTTGGAGATCCAGGAGCCTAATGGTTGGCATAAAGAAAAAAAAAAGTTTTATCTTACCCCCGGCCCCTACCCCACTCTAACCCGTGCCAAGTGCTCTGTCACGGAGGCGATTAGCCAAACCATCGTCTCTATAGCTGGTGGTATTAAGAGCCCTCAATTAACCAGGCAACAACCATAAAAGCCCTGGTGTGCCAGGGGAATTTTCCACGTCGGTGGCAGTGGAAGTTTCCCTGAGGGTGTTTGTGCACACCTAAGATATGGTCACGCCACCACGTGATCACTTATGTATATCGGTCACATGGTCGACATGCCAGGGCCAGGTCAGATCTGCTGACCTGGTAGATCGAGAGAGGCGAGTGACGCCTCGAGGCAGGGAGTCTACCCCGAGATCTCGATCTGTCGAGAGGCGTGTGTGAATGCGTGATAGGTGTGTGAGTTTATATAGCCATTACTTCGCTACATGTATAACAGTTGCTTTCCGTGTGATTATATATACTTATTATACTGTGCATTTACTAAGTAAAGAAGAAACCATTGGACTAGCGTTTCTTCTACCCTCTACTCAGGGAGAAAGAGGGATAGCAAAGAACAGTGAATAACTAATGGGATATCAGTATCCATACTAATAGATAGCAGCGGCTATCATCTCAGAGACAATAGTGTGATATCTTTGTGGTGAATTTCACGAGAGGTGAGCCACCACAGCTCTTTTAATATATCTACCAGTGCTAAGGCATACTATCCATGTTTTAAAAACCAACTTGCTATCTCATTGAATAAAGATATTTTAATCGTTTGACCTTGATGTTGCAAGATGCATTCAGACAAACATTGCACTGCGTAAGAAAACACTTTCTGTAAAAGTGACAAGGAAAGGTTGAATATCTTTGATTTAATGTTCCTTTGAAAAAAGGGTACTAAGAGCCCAAACTAAAAAAAAGATGATATAAAACAGAAATTATTTTTCAATGAATCAAAACTAAGAATAATAATAAATGAATTGATTGCTGAATACACAAGGATATTGCATTGTTTAGGACTGCTTTTAATAATCTGATATATATATATATATATATATATATATATATATATATATATATATATATATATATATATATATATACACATACACACACACACACACACACACACACACACACACACACACACACACACACATATATATATATATATATATATATATATATATATATATATATATATATTTATATATATATATATATATATATATATATATATATATATATATATATATATATATATATGTATGTATATACACACACACACACACACACACACACACACACACACACACACACATGTATATATATATATATATATATATATATATATATATATATATATATATATATATATATATATATATATGTTTCGGCGTTTGAGATATATATTTGTACAGCTAACAGGGCAAATGAGATATGAAATAAGGGCATTATTGAGTCAGTAAATGCGTTTGCTATTTTAATATTATGAATTATGTTGATCAGCTTATTCTTCAATTCATTGTAACTTCCTTCAAGATAAGTTTTGAGTGCATAGATACCAATATGTTTTTTTTTCTTATAGCTTCTAATTTTTCAATTTAGTGTAATTCTTATCAATATTTTTCTTTAGGGGCCTCTGTAATGGAGAGTTTATGTATATCTACTAACTTTCCCATTGTAGATTGTGCCTTGAAAGGTAGGAAATATTGATGCATAATTTGGCTGACCAGTTATTTACACACGCCTCTTGATTGTGTGCGTGTGTGTGCGTGGGTGTGTGTATGTTTGTGTGCGCGTCTGTGTGTGTATGTGTGTACATGTTTCTCCATGGTAGTGTTCATGGTCGAAGATGAAATAAATGTATCGACATAATCTATCGAACTTTATTTATCGCTTTTACAATTCAGGTTGTTTGATGATCATGAAGATGTAAGATATCTATAATTCTGCAAATCTATCGCTAAGGGGGCCGTTTTTAGTAGACATAAGGAAGTTCTTGCGACTGCTCCTGCGAGACGTCAGTCCAGATGCATGGAGAGGTAACACGAGGTAGAGGGCGATCGAGGGAGGAGCGTCTCAGGGCAGGTAGGCCATGACGGTGTCCATGAGCTGCGTGCCGTTGAGTGGACACATGGGGAAGGCGGCGCCGCAGTCCCCGCCTCGGCCACCGAAGGTCCTGGCCTGCAGGTACGCCCCCTTGGCGCCCCCGGGTGGAAGGACCCCCTCCCCGGGCTTCACGTCGGGTCTGGCAACAAAGAGGAAGGGTTCAGTAATGGGAAAGTAAAATGAATAAGCCTTCAATGCAATCATCAACATTGGAACACACAGACACAGGCACGAGCCCTCTTAGAGGGACGGCCAGGCACTCACCCGAGCATAGCCAGGATGGCCAGCTCCTCCTGCACGAGGTCCTCCTCCTCTTGGGTGGCCAGCTCGCACACCAGCCTCATGCCGCAGCCTGTCACGTCCTCCGCTCGCACCAACTCCAGGGCGTTCTGCATCCTCCAGTCTTCTTCCGCCTCGACGGTGGAGCGACGCCCCCTGTGGCGGTGCCTCCTCCTGCCACCGCGATTCCTACGTCCTCCGCCTCGGGAGGCGAGGGCGGCCAAGCCCAGGACGCCCAGACCTACAGCTCCTGCGACGGCCAGGCCGGCGAGTCCTGCGCCGCCTGCGGTCCCTGCCAACACTCCGGTTGTGACGGTGGTCGTCATGGCTGCCAACGGGACCTGCGAAGACACACAAAGCTCTTTAAGAAGGAGCGGGGAAGGAAACTGGGGGCCATTGCCGGTTAGTGCGGCTCGTCAAGTGAAGAGGAGATACAAGTTGTTATCTGGTGTCCCACCAGGATTAAAATTATCAGAATAATTCACACATAACTTTTTAAACCGAAGGACTTTCCAAGTAAGCCTGTACTGGAGCAAAAACATGATTACACAAAAACATCTAAAACAACAACAACTTTATGTTCAAAAGTGTCCCAAACATATATAAACCATCACGAAAAGGGAAAAATCGGGGATCCCTACCTTCGATACAGGAAAGCTGAAAGAGCTGAAAGTGAGTGTGTGTTCCGAGGAGCCACGAGGCTTAGGAGGCACTGTGCCAGGCCTAGAACCGCGCGGCCCTTATATACAATATTCACTGTGACGTTGCCCTTGCAGTGTACAGTGATATGTGGGTGTCACCTCGAGAGAAGCCATGGGGAGGAGAAGGGAAAGGGGTGGGGGTGGGTAGGGGGCTGGGGAGTGGATGAGGGAATAGAAGGGGAGAAGGAGGGAGGAAAGGGAGAATAGGGTGAAGAACCGGAGAGGAGAGGGAGGAGATGGAGAAATGGAGAAGACAGAGGTAAGGAGAAGCTTACTCACCCTTTGCATCCTCACTGGTTCGCATTCTGTCATTAGCATCAAAGAAAATGATGATGTGGCGTTGATAATAAAGAAAAAAAGTGACACAAGATATATGAAGATATGGAAAATATAATTATCATTAAGTAGGAACAAATTTTCTCAAGAGGGGAATAGAAAGGAAGATGTTGATAATTAACTTAAGGTATGGGAAGAGAACAATGTGAGTTAAGGAACGAAAAGGAAAAGGTATTTTCCTTTCACCTCTTTTCCTCCCTCTCCCCTTTATTCCCTATCCCATTCCTCTCCCTCTCCTCCTCCCTCATCTATCCCCTCCTCCCCATTCCCCTATATACCCCCTCTTCCAGGTCTTACCCATGATTTGTTTTAGTTATCCCTCAATATTTCAGCTTCTTTGACCACCTGTCAGGCTGTCATATATCACGTGTCCCCTTCCGTTTCCTCCTTTAAATGCTTTCAAGTATATCTTTTGCTTTGGTTTGTTCCCTAATCGGCATTATTCGCTTCCTCTTCCCGATTTTCATTACCAACACCTACCTTTCTAAATCGCTCTGTTAAAATTTGGTCTTAGTTAATCTTCCATATGTCATGACAGAGAGAACGCACTAAATAAATACTTTTCTTTGTATATAATGATAAGGATCATTGTTACGATGGTTCTATACCTGTCAGAAGGCATTCATTTCACTCACATACAGATGTTTGTGTGTGTGCAAAAACACATATACATATATAGCTATCCATCTTTCTATTTATCTACATTAATCTGTCTCTCTTAATCAACGCTCTCTTCTCATGCGCAAAATATTGCAATGAAAATAAAAGATCCTTTTATTTTCATGAAAGTTGTCTCGATCCGACTCATTAACTCTGACTGCGTAGTGTTTGAAGACTTATATTTTCTGTATTTTTTTTTCTTTTCGTTTTCTTTTATCTCTTTCGTGTTTTCCTTTCACAAATTTCCTTCTCAATCCGTAATGTAAATCAAGGAATAGATAAATTTTTCATTCAAGTATTACATCAGAAAATTGGTTTTCGAAGAAATAATCCAATCAATGGAATAAGAGTCAATCCTTATAAATTAGCTTTCCTTACTTTGCCGTAAAATATGAAATATAGAAAAGGGAACAATGTATAGAAAATGTGTGTAGCTTTCTATGCATACTTGATTAGATCATATATAAATTCATGCAAATACACCCACACACAAACACACTCACACATACACACAGACAGAGAGAGAAAGAGAAGGAGATGGAGATATACATTTTATTAAGATGGTAGAATGCAGTAACGCATTTAATTTGTACTTCTCACAAATATAGTGGGTCAGGTGGTGTATTGGGTTAGTTGCCGGGACTATCACTCTGACGACCCGGAGTTCGAGTCTCGGTCAGGGAGATAAAATTTGTATTTCTATTTTAAATGCGTTACTACATTCTACCATTTTTCTCACATAGATATAAACTCGGTAACCTGATTTGTGACTAGAATTTCTAATTCATTTCTGCCAAGTGCCCACGGGAATTGTCTGTAAAACCTCGCTATCACTGCTCTGCATATAGTTAATTTCCATGATGGTTGTAAGGCATCTGGTTAGACAATTCTTTTAGTGGGTCGTGTGGTGTATTGGGTTAGTTGCCGGGACTGTCACTCTGACGACCCGGGGTTTGAGTCTCGGTCAGGGAGGTAAAATTTGTAAAGCATTCTATATTTACATATCTTGTCCATTGGAATCTTTGAAGTCAATGGTCAAGGTGGAATGAATGTATCAATATAAAAACTAGAATTTTATTGATCGGTTTGAAAATTCAGGTTCTTTGATGACATTGAAAAGGAAATCTATCTTTCGAGTGTATAGAAAAGCGAAATGGCATGATGCAGCGGGCGATCGTGGCAGGAGCGTCTCAGGGCAGGTAGGCCATGACGGTGTCCATGAGCTGCGTGCCGTTGAGTGGACACATGGGGAAGGCGGCGCCGCAGTCCCCGCCTCGGCCACCGAAGGTCCTGGCCTGCAGGTACGCCCCCCTGGCGCCCCCGGGTGGAAGGACCCCCTCCCCGGGCTTCACATCGGGTCTGGCAACAGGAAGGAAGGGTTAGGTAACGTGCATGTTAGATAAAAGAAATCAATGATACTTCACACTCAATAACAGCACACAAAGAAGAGAAAACAAACAGGCACGAGCCCTCTTAGAGGGACGGCCAGGCACTCACCCGAGCATGGCCAGGATGGCCAGCTCCTCCTGCACGAGGTCCTCCTCCTCTTGGCTGGCCAGCTCGCACACCAGCCTCATGCCGCAGCCTGTCACGTCCTCCGCTCGCACCAACTCCAGGGCGTTCTGCATCCTCCAGTCTTCTTCCGCCTCGACGGTGGAGCGACGCCCCCTGTGGCGGTGCCTCCTCCTGCCACCGCGATTCCTACGTCCTCCGCCTCGGGAGGCGAGGGCGGCCAAGCCCAGGACGCCCAGACCTACAGCTCCTGCGACGGCCAGGCCGGCGAGTCCTGCGCCGCCTGCGGTCCCTGCCAACACTCCGGTTGTGACGGTGGTCGTCATGGCTGCCAACGGGACCTGCGAAGACACGCAAAGCTCTTTAAGAAGGAGCGGGGAAGGAAACTGGGGGCCATTGGCGGTTAGTGCGGCTCGTCAAGTGAAGAGGAGATAAAAGTTGTTATCTGGTGTCCCACCAGGATTAAAATTATCAGGATAATTCACACATAACATCCCTTTTTAAACCTAAAGTCTGTACTAGAGCAAAAGCATGATCACCCAAAAACATCTAAAAAAGATAACTTTATGTTCAAAAGCATCCCAAACATATATAAACCATCACAAAAATAGAAAATCGGGGATCCCTACCTTCGTTTCAGGAAAGCTGAAAGTGCTGAAAGTGAGTGTGTGTTCCGAGGAGCCACGAGGCTTAGGAGGCACTGTGCGGCCCTTATATACAATATTCACTGTGACGTTGCCCTTGCAGTGTACAGTGATATGTGGGTGTCACCTCGAGAGAAGCCATGGGGAAGAGAAGGGGTGGGGGGGGGGGAGTGGATGAGGGAATAGAAGGGGAGAAGGATGGAGAAAAGGGAGAATAAGCTGAAGACTCGGAGAGGGAGGAGATGGAGAAATGGAGAAGACAGAGGTACGAAGAAGCTTACTCACCCTTTGCATCCTCACTGGTTCGCATTCTGTCCTTAGCATCAAAGAAAATGATGATGTGGCGTTGATAATAAAGAATAAAGTGTCACAAGATATAGGAAGATATGGAAAATATAGTTATCATTTCCTATGACCAGATTTTCTCAAGAGAGGAATAGAAAGGGAGATGTTAATAATTAACTTAAGGTATGGGAAGAGAACAATATGGATTAAGAAACGAACCACAGTAAGGAGAGGACAAGAAAAGGAAAAGGAATTTTCCTTCCAACTCTTTTCCTCCCTCTCCCCTTTATTCCCTATCCCATTCCTCTCCCTCTCCTCCTCCCCATTCCTCTATTTACCTCCCCTTCTCCAGGCATAGGTCTTACCCTTGATTTTATTATAGTTATCCCTAAATATTTCAGCTTCTTTGACCATCTGTCATGGTGTCATATATCACGTGTCCTCTACCGTTTCCTCCTTTAAATGCTCTCAAGTATATCTTTTGCTTTGGTTTGTTCCCTAATCGGTATTATTCGCTTCCTCTTCCCGATTTTCATTACCAACACCTACCTTTCTAAATCGCTCTGTTAAAATTTGGTCTTAGTTAATCTTCCATATGTCATGACAGAGAGAACGCACTAAATTAATACTTTTCTTTGTACATAATGATAAGGATCATTGTTACGATGATTCTATACCTGTCAGAAGGCATTCATTACACTCACATACAGATGTTTGTGTGTGTGCAAAAACACATATACATATATAGCTATCCATCTTTCTATTTATCTACATTAATCTGTCTCTCTTAATCAACGCTCTCTTCTCATGCG
>BOPN01002044.1:65585-68085 GCA_017312705.2 Penaeus japonicus | reverse complement strand
TTTGAACACACAGACACAGGCACGAGCCCCCTTAGAGGGACGTCCTGGCACTCACCCGAGCATGGTCAGGATGGCCAGCTCCTCCTGCACGAGGTCCTCCTCTTGGCTGGCCAGCTCGCACACCAGCCTCATGCCGCAGCCTGTCACGTCCTCCGCTCGCACCAACTCCAGGGCGTTCTGCATCCTCCAGTCTTCTTCCGCTTCGACGTTGGAGCGACGCCCCCTGTGGCGGTGCCTCCTCCTGCCACCGCGATTCCTACGCCCTCCGCCTCGGGAGGCTAGGGCGGCCAAGCCCAGGACGCCCAGACCTACAGCTCCTGCGACGGCCAGGCCGGCGAGTCCTGCGCCGCCTGCGGTCCCTGCCAACACTCCGGTTGTGACGGTGGTCGTCATGGCTGCCAACGGGACCTGCGAAGACACGCAAAGCTCTTTAAGAAGAAGCGGGGAAGGAAACTGTGGGCCATTGCCGGTTAGTGCAGCTCGTCAAGTGAAGAGGAGATACAAGTTGTTATCTGGTGTCCCACCAGAATTAAAATTATCAGGATAATTCACACATAACATCCCTTTTTAAACCTAAGGGCTTTCCAAGTAAGTCTGTACTAGAGGAAAAGCATGATCACTCAAAAACCTCTAAAAAAAAGATAACTTTATGTTCAAAAGCATCCCAAACATATATAAACCATCACGAAAAGGGAAAAATCGGGGATCCCTACCTTCGATACAGGAAAGCTGAAAGTGCTGAAAGTGAGTGTGTGTTCCGAGGAGACACGAGGCTTAGGAGGCACTGTGCCAGGCCTAGAACCCCGCGGCCCTTATATACAATATTCACTGTGACTTTGCCCTTGCAGTGTACAGTGATATACGGGTGTCACCTCGAGAGAAGCCATGGGGAGGTGAAGGGAAAAGGGTGGGGTAGGGGGGAGGGCTGGGGAGTGGATGAGGGATTAGAAGGGGAGAAGGAGGGAGGAAAGGGAGAATAGGGTGAAGACCCGGAGAGGAGAGGGAGGAGATGGAGAAATGGAGAAGACAGAGGTAAGAAGAAGCTTACTCACCCTTTGCATCCTCACTGGTTCGCATTCTGTCAATAACATCAAAGAAAATGATGATGTGGCGTTGATAATAAAGAAAAAACTGACACAAGATATAGGAAGATATGGAAAATATAGTTATCATTAAGTAGGACCAACTTTTCTCAAGAGAGGAGTAGAAAGGTAGATGTTGATAATTAACTTAAGGTATGGGAAGAGAACAATGTGAATTAAGGAACGAACCACAGTAAGGAGAGGACAAGAAAAGAAAAAGGAATTTTCCTTCCACCTCTTTTCCTCCCTCTCCCCTTTATTCCCTATCCCATTCTTCTCCCTCTCCTCCTCCTCCGCTTATCCCCTCCTCCCCATTCCTCTATCTACTCCCTTCTCCAGTCATAGGTCTTACCCATGATTTTGTAATAGTTATCCCTCAATATTTCAACTTCTTTGACCACCTGTCATGCTGTCATATATCACGTGTCCTGTGCCGTTTCCTTCTTTAAATGCTCTCAAATATATTTTTTGCTTTGGTTTGTTCCCTAATCGGCATTATTTGCTTCCTATTCCCGAATTTCATTACCAACATCTACCTTTCTAAAAATTTGGTCGTAGTTAATCTTCCTTATGTCATGACAGAGAGAACGCACTAAATGAATACTTTTCTTTATACATAATGATAAGGATCATTGTTACGATGATTCTATACCTGTCAGAAGGCATTCATTACACTCACATACAGATGTGTGTGTGTGTGTGTGCATAAACATACATACATATATAGCTATCCATCTTTCTATTTATTTATATCAATCTGTCTCTCATTATCAACGCTCTCTTCTCATGCGCAAAACATTGCAATGAAAATAAAAGATCCTTTTATTTTCATGAAAGGAGGTTGACTGGATCCGACTCATTAACTCTGACTGCGTAGTGTTTGAAGATGTATATTTTCTGTATTTTTTTTTTCTTTTCGTTTTCTTTTATCTCTTTCTTTGTTTTCTTTCTTCTATAACTTTCCTTCTCAATCCGTAATGTTAATCAAGGAATAGATACATTTTTCATTCAAATATTTAAAAAAAAGTTTTTTTTAAAGAAATAATCCAGTCAATGGAATAAGAGTCAATCCTTATAAATTAGATTTCCTTACTTTGCCGTAATATATGAAATAATGAAAAGTGAACAATATGTAGAAAATGTGTGTATCTTTCTATGCATACTTAATCAAGTTATATATAAATTCATGTAAATACACCCACTCACAAACACACATACACACACACTCACAGAGAGAGAGAGAGAGAGAGAGAGAGAGAAAGAAAGAGTGAGAGAGCCAAAGAGAGAAAGAGAGAGAGACAGAGAGAGAGAGAGAAGGTGATATACATTTTATTAACTTAGCTTCCCCGTCTGTAAAATATGCAGTCATGCAAAACAAAAGAACAGATATAGTCGTAAAAGCATATCATATAAAAGCA
>BOPN01002044.1:50585-55585 GCA_017312705.2 Penaeus japonicus | reverse complement strand
GGGGTGAAAGGGGTGAATGGGGAGAAGGGGTGGGTGGAGGAATGGGGAGGAGGAGGGAAGGAGGGGTTGGGTGAGGGAACAGAGAAGGCGGGGGAGGGAGGGAAGGGAGGAGTAGGTATAGATGGGGAGAGGGAGGAGAGGTTGAAGATGGAGATGGGGAATGGGAAGATATGGTAAAGATGGGAAGAAGAAGGAGAGGATAAAGATGGAGAGAGGAAGGAGAGGGAGGTGAGGTGAAGCTTACTCTTAATTTCATCATCCTCACAATTGTGCATCATCACCAATCCGCCATTATCGTCGGTGAACAATAATGATGTACGTTGAACTTGAAATAAACACGATTATTTAGCAGTTTCTAGAAATATTTAACAAGTGGAAGTGGAAGGACATAAGCACCGGGAGAGAAATAAACATTTCATTATCATCCCCAGAGAACAATGTAGATGAGTTTTCAATTTGAAATGAACCAAACCATCAATCAGTGTCTAGTTTGACGAAGGAGACCGAAGCAGACGACCGAAGCAGCAGAGGTAGGAAACGAGAAGGCTCAGCTAAGTGGAGACGTTCATCAAAATCAACTAACCACAAGAAAAAAAAAAAAAATCAAACAAAAGCTATAAAAAGATGATTATGGTGATGAGTATTATCCTCACCAACAACAGACTGTACCATTTCACTTTGAAACATAGACCTCTCCCAATTTCCTCCAGTCATTTCATCAGTCTTGTCTCTCTACCCAATTCCGCTGCCAATTTTCACCTCTTCACTACGCTATCCCGTCATAGGTTTTACCCTATGACCTTATCTGACCACTTATTCTACTGTCTTACGTGGCGTGTTCACTGTCCTTTCTTCTTATTGCACTTACAGTATGTCTTATATTCCTGATACTTCCTTTCCTATGCATTAAGTGTGGTTGATGGCCGTCATCTACCTTTCCATTTCTTTATGAGACTTTAATGATTTCCTCTTGGTCGTATTTCATGTTTTTGATCAATGTGTCATGGCTGAGAACACACTGGCTTTATGCATCATGGCTTTATACATTATGGTTTTATACATCATGGCTTTATACATCATGGTTTTCTACATCATGTTTTATACATCATGGTTTTCTATATCATGGTTTTATACATCATGGTTTTATACATCATGGTTTTATACATCATGGCTTTAGATATCATGGCTTTATACATCATGGCGTTATACATCATGACTTCGAAAACTTTTTTTTTGAGACTCACTTCATGATGTAATATATTTATACGTATTTTTTCTCGCTTCTTTTTTTTTTCTTTATTAACTTTCTTTCTCAACCCGTAATATAAATAAAAGAAAATGTGATTTTTTTCAGTCAGATATTATATATCAAAAATGTTTTTTTTGAAGAATTAATGTATCTAATGAAGTAACAGCTGTTCATGTTATATTTTCCAAGAAACAGATGGTATTTGGAAAATGTGCGTAGGTATTTGAGACATGCATTACTTGATAAATAATACATACATACATACATACATACATACATACATATATACATATATACATATATACATATATACATATATACATATATACATATATATATATATATACATATATACATATATATGTATATATATATATATATATATATATATATATATATATATATATATATATATATGTATGTATATATATATATATATATATATATATATATATATATATATACATACATATATATATATATATATATATATATATATACATATACATACACACACACACACATATGTATATATATATGTGTGTGTGTGTGTGTGTGTGTGTGTGTGTGCGTGTGTGTGTATAAACAAATGGCATCCAGGATCATTGTTCCATTGCTACTAGTCAATCTTGCAAATAGACTCTCCCTCAATGTTGTAATAGAAAGTGTGGGCCCGGACAGGAAAGAGATTCCGTAACCAAAATGTCAGTGTTGTTCCATTACGCATTTAAAAGATTTGTCTTGAAGTGTCCCTCTCTGGCGTACTGGCGATGTGTGCAATTGCTAAAATGAACCAGGATGAATCAGCATGATTGGCATTTTAAAAGATTTCTTATTTTTCTCAATTCTGGTTGATCTCATGACAATGTTTTTTTTGTTTTTTGTTGTTGTTTTTTTCGGGATGTTAAAAACTGGTCAGACAAACGAGCCACTTATTCACACAGATTCTTATTCTTAACTGGTTTTATCAAATTAGATAAAGCCAGGTGTTAATCCTTTTTTAAATCAAAGGACCGGCTTTCATTTAGTTTATTCCATCCTTATATTTAACTGTATTAGTCATACAATTAAATTAGTTTAAAAGTTAGTATATATTCAACTAAGTAAATAATCAACTAAGTAAATAAGTAAATAAGTTAGTAAATAATCAACTAAGGTTAAGTATTTACAAATGTATCCTACCAACGTAATAATTATTTCGGCTATAAAGGGACGACATTTTGCTTGTAACTTCAGACAAAAGCAAGCTAGGCTGCTACTGTTGTGTACTTTTCTATTTTATCTTCAAGGTAAGCCAGTTTAGCCTCAAATGAAAGACAGTTCGATTGAAAACAAACCTGTGTTTCAACTTTTCAAAGGATTATGCGTCGTGTTGTGTTTATATGTATGAATTATGTTGCATGTTGCATGTGTGTATCTGTCTATATGTCAGTCCATTGGAGTCTTTATAGTCACTGGTCAAGGGTGAAATAAATGTATCGATATCATTTATCGAACTTTATTAATCGTTTTGAAAATTCAGGTCCTTTGATAACAAGGGAAAGGAAATATATCTACATGAAACTTTAGAAAATCTGTCTTCGGAATGCGTAGAGAAGTGAAATAGCGAGATGCAGCGGGCGATCGTGGGAGGGGCGTCTCAGGGCAGGTAGGCCATGACAGTGTCCATGAGCTGCGTGCCGTTGAGTGGACACATGGGGAAGGCGGCGCCGCAGTCCCCGCCCTGCTCACCGAAGGTCCTAGCCTGCAGGTACTCCCCCCTGGCGCCCCCGGGTGGAAGGACCCCCTCCCCGGGCTTCACGTCGGGTCTGGCAACATGAAGAAAGGGCTAGGTCATGGGTATGCAAGTTGAACAAGCTTTCTTGATATTTCTCACTCAGTAACACACATACGGACACACACAGGCACGAGCCCCCCCTAAAGAGACGTCCTGTTACTCACCCGAGCAGGGCCAGGATGGCCAGCTCCTCCTGCACGAGGTCCTCCTCCTCTTGGCTGGCCAGCTCGCACACCAGCCTCATGCCGCAGCCTGTCACGTCCTCCGCTCGCACCAACTCCAGGGCGTTCTGCATCCGCCACTCGACGTCCGCCTCGACGTTGGAGCGACGTCCCCGGTGGCGGAACCTCCTCCTGCCGCCGCGATTCCTACGCCCTCGGGAGGCGAGGGCGGCCAAGCCCAGGACGCCCAGACCCACAGCTCCTGCGACGGCCAGGCCAGCGAGTCCTGCTCCGCCAGCGGTCCCTACCAACAATCCGGTGGCGATGGTTGCCATGGCTACCGACGGGACCTGGGAAGACAAGCACGGTTCATGTCGGAAAGGGGAAGAAGAAAGACTGGGAAGCCTTTGTCACTTACTACGGAAGAGGCTGATAATGATAACAATAATCAGCCTCATATCATTTATCATACTGATAACAATAATCATGAAAATAACGATAGTGATAATGGTGACAGTAGCATTAGCAGTATCAGTAGTAGTAGTAACATTAGATATAACTATTCAGAAATAAATAATAATGGACAATCTTAGACTACCCCCTACCTTTGTTTCTGAATAGCTGAAAGCGTTGAAACTGATCACGTGATCGTAGAAGCCACAAGGCGGAGGAGGCACTGTGCCTGGCTTAGAAACTAGTGGTCTTTATATACAGCATCCACAGTGATATTGCCCTTGCAAGCAATGCAGAAAGACGGGTGTCACCTCGAGAAAAGCCACAAAGTGCAGGGGAGATGTGGGAAGGGAGAGGAAGGGAGTGGGAGTGACCAAGGGGAGAGAGGGAGGTAGCTGTTATAGGAGGAGAGGGAGAGGAGGAGAAGAAGAGAGGGGAAGGGAGAAGGAGAGACCAAGGGGGGGGGGGGTAGGATATGGTTCTTATAGGTGTGAGGAAGAGATGTGGGAAAGGGAGGGGAACTGAAGAAGGGGGAGTGGGAGGTGGTTGATATAATGGGAGGGGAAAAGTAGGGAAGGGAGGGGAAGAGAAGTGAGGGGAGTAGGAGGTCGTTGTAATAAAGGGAAGGGGGAGTGGGAGGTAGATATCAAGGTAGAGGGAGAAAGGCTGGTAATAGAAAGGAAAGAGGGGAAAAGAACAGAGAGGGAAAGCGGAAGAAGGGGAGAGAGGGGTGGGAGGGGAAAAGGGAGGAATCGAGAGTCGAACGGAAGGGAAAGATAAGAGGGGAGAGAGGGAAGGGAAATGAATGAGAGGGAAGCAGGAGGTGGAGTAGGGGAGAGGGAGAGGGAGAGGGAGTAGGTGGGGGAGGGGATAATGAGATGGAGATGGAGAGGGAAATAGGAGAAAGGGAAGCAGGAGATGGAGGAGGGGAGAGGGAAAGGGAGAGGGAGGAGGTGGGGGAGGGTATAATAATAGAGGGAGAGGGTAAGGAGGGAGTGGGGGAGAGGGGAGATAGGGGAGCAGGAGATAGAGGAAGGAGGAAAGAGAGGGAGAGGGAGAGGGAGAGGGGAGGAAAAGGAGCAGGAGACAGAGGAAGGAAGAGTGAGAGGAGGAAAGGGGGAGGGTGCGGGGAGGAGAGCGGGAGATGAAGGTCGAGATGGAAAGAGGGAGGAAACACATGACGTTGCAATCTAAGACGGAATTTATTTCTTTTTACTATTTTGCATCAATATTATCTTCATTGTTGCAGAGGTATGGGTGAGAATAAATGATCTGACAATGCAGGATATGCAGTTGACGTTTTGACATATTTCTCAATAAAAAAAGAGAAAGATTTTAATTACCGAAATGATAATTACAC
>BOPN01002044.1:35585-40585 GCA_017312705.2 Penaeus japonicus | reverse complement strand
ACTCGAGGTCAAGTTCTTCCTCGACGCTTCAGCTCCTCGACGGTAACTCGAGGTCAAGCTCATCCTCGACGTCTCGGCTCCTCGACGGTATTTCCGGATTATCTGGGCTCCGTAGATGCGCTTGAACACCTTCGCGTCGCTGCTGTTGCTCTCGAACTTGTTCCTGAAGGCGGACAGGAGGCGCTCCAGCGGGTGACGCACCGCGAGGAACTTGGTGTAGGTTTGGATCTTGTGCTGAAGTTCCTTTCTCTGAAGCGGAAGGAAATGGAATTGATGGGCTTTTAGGAAGCGAGATGCAACCCTTTTTATTTACTTACTTATGCGAGTCTATGTGAGTTTCTCTCTCTCTCTTTCTATCATTCTCTCTCTCTCTCTCTCTTTCTATTATTCTTTCTCTCTCTCTCTCTCTCTCCCCCTCTCTCTCCCTCCCTCCCTTCCTCCCTCCCTCCCTCCCTCCCTCCTCACCCCTCCTTCTCCTGCCCTCCCAATCTTCACATTCTCACAGACACTTACACTTAGCTTCTGCCCAAGGAGCGACATCCTCTTCGTCAGGTAATGAGGTAAGACGTTTGGGATTTCGTAATTTTTAGACGTCTTCAGGTGCCCCGTCAGCGCCGCCCACACCCGCTTCCACGTCGTGCACGAGACCTGAAGGAGGTAGGATGGAAGGTAGGAAGATAATGTTCTAATGTTCTTGTGGAAGCTGTGAGTAGTGGTAACAAAATTATGTAATATGGATTAGTTTGTGATGTAATGTTATTAATTTTTATCATTATTATCATTCATGATATAAATTATGTTTAGAAAGGGTTCTTGTCCATCATTATCATACATTTTATAATTGTTAGTTTGGTGTCGTTATCATTCTTATTACCATTATCAATTCATAATCTTTTTACTACCATCGTTATCCTTAGTATTGTAGTATTGTTATCATCATAATTAGTAATAGTATTAGCATCATCATTATTATAATTAGTGTTATCACAATCATTATAATTGATACTATAATCACTATAATCATCATTATCATAAAAAAAGATAAAAAAACACACCTTTGGAATATAGCAATATATAGCTCGGTGCTGATCGTCGACCAGCAGGTGACCCAAGCGACGGGGAGACTCAAGCAGACGTTCAAGCAGGTATTCTCTGTCCTGTCCTCTGCATGCTTCTCTCACTGCTTGCTTCCTCTTTTCCTGCTGATCTTCCCATCTTTGCTTGTTGTTGCTGTTGTTATGTTCTTTATTTTCTTTGTTTTTGTTTGTGTCCTCGAGGTTTCTTGGAGTTGTGCCTGTGGGATGGGAATGATAGTATTTTGTATTGTTAATTTGATCTTCATATTTTTAAGATGATTTCTGTTCTCTCTCACTCTCTCTCTACATACACGCTATCTCTCTCTCTCTCTCTCTCTCTCTCTCTCTCTCTCTCTCTCTCTCTCTCTCTCTCTCTATATATATATATATATATATATATATATATATATATATATATATATATATATACATATATATATATATAGCTATCTCTATCTATCTATCTATATCTATCTATGTAAGTCTATCTATCTATATCTATATATCTCTATCTCTATCTATCTATCTATATCTATCTATGTATGTCTATCTATCTATATCTATATATCTCTATCTCTATCTCGCTATCTATATCTCTCTCTCTTTTTCTATTTCTCTCTCTCTCTGCCTCTCTATATATCTCTCTCTATCTCTCTCTATTTCTGTCTCTCTCTCTCTCTCTCTCTCTCTCTCTCTCTCTCTCTCTCTCTCTCTCTCTCTCTCTCTCTCTCTCTCTCTCTCTCTCTCTCTCTCTGTCTCTCTCTCCCTCTCCCTCTCCCTCTCCCTCTCCCTCTCTCCCTCTCCCTCTCTCCAACTCTCTCTCTATCTCTCCCTCCATCTCTCCCTCTGTTTATCCATCCGTCCCTCCCTTTCCCTCCCTCTCCCTCCCCCTCTCTTCCACTCTCTCTCCTTTTACCCGTATTTAGAAAAGAATTCCGCTTACCTCTGATGTGAATCTCGTAGTCTTTGCTCTTAATTTGAGCTTCCTTTAGCCTAGAAGGAAAAAAATAGTCGATTAATATAATGATTCATTCACTTAAAAGTCATTAGAGTGATAGAGTGAATAACTATATATAATGAATATATTTTGAAATATATAATGAATAAGTATAGGTAATTAAGAAATGATAGAATAAGTATGTATGTATTGGGAACAAAATGAATAAAATATAAATTAATAACTAATCAAAGAATAAGTATACGATAAAAAGGACATACGAAATGAATGAACAAGGAGATAAATAGGAATAAACAAGAAAATAACATACATAACACTCCAGTATAGGATGTACATAATTATATAAAAAAATATATGACACGCATGTCATCACAATCTAATACTCATGTCATGTCAGGCTTTTAGATATATCAATTGTATTGTCATGATATACGTCCATCATATCATCACTGCATGAACTTCATCACTACAAGAACATCATCACTACAAATGCAATTTATAACTTCCATCCATTTTACAAGTATTAATATGTATAATATTCGAATGTTATATATATACACATCATATCATATGCGTTTCATTAAACAATACATTTTGAAATATATTTTTTTCTCATACTCACCCGATTAAGAGCGTAAATACCAACGTAAAGAACAGGAAAATAGCTAATTTCATGTTGACAGGCATCATAAAATGCGGTGATTTCTTGCGTGTGAGAATGTGGTGGTGGAGTGGACGGAGGGGATACTTATATAAATTGGGATTTTATGAAGTGTGCGTTTATCGTGAGTGATTTGGACTTGTGTATGGAGGGAGGGAGGGAGGAAGGGAGGGAGGATTGGAAGAAGAGGAGGGGTTGGAAGAAGAGTGGGGGAGGGAGGGAGGGAAAGAGGATTAGAAGAAGAGTGGGGGAGGGGGATTGGAAGGAGGGAGGGAGAAGGGGAGAGAGGGAAGGAGGTAAGGAGGGAGAAAGAATGAATAAGAGTGAGTGAAAGTGAGAGAGTGAGAGTGAGACAGACAGACAGACAGACAGAGAAAGAGAGAGAGAAAGAAAGAAAGAGAGAGAGAGAGAGAGAGAGAGAGAGGGGGGGGGGAGCTAGAGAGTGAGTGAGATTGAGACAGACAGACAGAGAGAGAAATATCTAAAGTATTTATCTATTGTCATATACAGAATTAAGTAATGCCTTCTAATGCAATATCCCAGTCACTGTAGTTTGCATTTGTTACCCATATTGCTTAACTGGCCAGTAACAATTAGTATTATTTATGCCTTTCCCTATATACGATTTTTTTTTTTTGTGTGTGTGTGTGTGTGTGTGTGTGTGTGTGTGTGTTACCTTCTGTATCTACTAATACATATAATTTTGGTTATTACTAAAATAGATTATTTCGTTATCTGTTCTGATTAACTCTCAATTTATCATGGGATAAAGTGACTCACTGACCCCCCCCCCCCTGCATTGCAACCCGTATTTAGAAGGGCCCTGTCCTAGTGTGATGGAAGGTGTGCTTTTGTGTTGCAGAAAGTGGTTTTGCAATAATAGATGGGTTTGTGATGATGGTGAAGATGCTTGAAGTGATAGGGGTACTTGTAATGACTTTGTGGTGATGTGTGGTGCTTGTAGTGATGCAATGGTGCTTGTGTAGTGATGATAGACTGCCTGTCGTGATGGAGTGGTGCTTGTAGTGATGAGATGTCCTTGTGATGGTAAGACACGTTTAGTGATGACGGAGGTATTGGCTATGGTGGTATAGTGTTTGTGTGATGATCAGGTATCTGTAGTGATGACGAAGAGGCCTGTGTGATGATGGAGGTATTTGTAATGATGAAATGAGGTGCTTATATTTGTATACTAATGATGAGGGTACGTGAGTGATGACGACGATGCACTATCCCGATAATGATGGTGCCTATTGTGATGATGGAGTCTCTAAAATGGTGATGATATTGCTTGTGATGATTAAAGTGATGATTATCCTGAAGTGATGATAATAATGAAGATACTTATAGTAATGATGTGAAGTTTCCAACATTAGTCAAAAAGATGTTGTGATGACGAAGTGATGATGATTATAATAATGGTGATGAAAGAGCCAGTATATAAGTGATGTCTAAGAATATCCTCCTTAAGTAAGAGCTGCTTAAGAAGTCGCGAATCCGAAAGATTTCTGAAAGATAAACAATACACAAATTAGCCAGTCTGTTGTCCATAATCGAATTATTATGATATATAAAACTCGCGTGATGATAAGTGTGATGAAGATTTTTGGGAATCGGAATAATGATCTTGATAATGATGATGATAGTATTATTATTATTATATTTTCTTCATTACTATCATTATTATCGGTATTATCACCATTAATGGTAATAACATAAGAAATGATAGTGATGATAAAATGATGATTATGATAACAATAATGATGATAATGATGATGATAATGATAATACCAATAATGATGATAACAATGATAATAATGAGAATACTGATAATACTGATGAAAATAGTAATAATAATGACAATGATAATGATGATTATAATAATAATAATGATAATGATAGTAATAGTAATAATGACGATGATATTGATAATGATGATGATATTGATAATGATGATATGAAAGAGGACAACAATAATGATGATAATAGTAATGATGATAATAACAATGATAATCACAATGATAATTATGATAATAATAATGATCATAAAAATTAGAATACTAACCGTAAGAAACGCGTAAACATAATAATGATTATAATGAAAATTATCATTTAAATATAATAACGATAAAATAATGATGATAATAATAATTATGATTAATGCAATAATAACAATGGTAATGATATCGATGACAATAATATGTTAATAATGATAACAAAGATTAAGGATAACAATGTTAACAACTACAACAATAATGATAATAATATTGATAATGATATTAATAATGATAATAATTGTAATATA
>BOPN01002044.1:25585-28085 GCA_017312705.2 Penaeus japonicus | reverse complement strand
CTCATTATCTTTACAATAAATAGAATGGAACGAAAGAGCACCATCAAGTGAATACATTTTTTTCAAAATTGTTTTCTTTTTTTACAAACTTTTTTTTTCAAAAAATGAGAAGGAGACAGGGTGAGAAGGATATAAATGAATAATAGAGGGATGGAATAAAGAGGGAAAGTGAAGAGGAAACAGAGGAAGAAAATGGGAGAAAGGGAAGGAGGAAGAAGAAGAGGAAAGGGGGGAAATGGAGGAAGAGGGAGGAGGAGGAAAAAGAGCGAGGAGGAGAAGGGGAAAGAGGGAGAGGAGGAGGAAGCAAGGAGAAGAAAGAGGATGGTGAGGAAGAAGAATGTGAAGAAAAGGAAGAAAAAAGAGGAGGGAGAAGAGGAGGAAGGCGAAAAGAGAAAAAAAGGGAAAAAAGGAAGAAGAGAAAAAAGGGAGAAAGGAAAAAGAAGAAGGGGGGGGGAGGGGGAGGAGGAGAAAGGGGAAGGAGAGGCGGAGAAATGGTATTTGGAGAACGGGTAAAAGGAAGAATAGGAGGATGAGGAAGAGGAGAAAGGGTAATAGGAGAAAGAGGAGGAGGATGAAGGAGGAAAAAAGAAAGGAGAGGAGAAAGGGATATACCAATAAATGAATAAAAGGAGAGTGGGAGGGAAACAAAGAAAACAAAATAATGGGAAAACAAGAGAAAGATACCAGAGGAAGAGGAGAGAAAGAGGTAAATAAAGAGGGAGAAGAAAAGAAGAAGAAAAGGAAGAGGTATAAAAGGAGGGGAAAAGGGGGGAAGAAGAAGAAGGAACAATGAAAACACATAAAACAAGAAGGAACAAGAGATAAACAGAAGAGGAAGTGAAAAGGAAGAGGAGGAGGAAGGGGGGGGGGGGGGGAGGGGAGTGAAATGGTGAAGGGGGAGAGAATTGAAGGGGAAACTATAGCATTACCTCCTTAGCAAGATGATTTGGCAGAGGCGGTCGTGTGTAGCTGTGACGGCCATGCTTGTTAGAGGGGAAGGTATAGGCATAGGGAAGGAGGGGAGGGGCGGGGAGGGAGGGAGAGAGCTGGAGGGGAGAGAGAGAGTTGGAGGAGGGAGAGAGAGCTGGAGGAGAGGGAGGGAGGAGGGGGAAGAGGAGGGGAGGGAGGGAGCTGGAGGGGAGGAAGGAGGGAGAGAGAGCGGAAGGGGAGGGAGGGGATGGTAGGAGGGGGAGAGAGGAGGGGGAAGAGGAGGAAGAGAGAGCGGGAGGAGGGAGAGAGGAAGGATGGAGAGAAGAGGGAGGAGAGGAGGGAGAGAGCTGGAGGGGAGGGAGGGAGAGAGCTGGAGGGGAGGGAGGAGAGAGCTGGAGGGGAGGGAGGAGGAAGGAGAGAGGGGAAGGAGGAGGAAGAGAGGAGGGTAGGAGAGAGAGGACGGGAGGAGGGGAAGGTAGAAGGGGGAGAGAGCTGGAGGGGAGTAAGGAGGGGGGAGAGGAGGAAGAGAGAACGGGAGAAGGGAGAGAGGAGGATGGAGAGAAGAGGGAGGAGAGGAGGGTAGAGTAGGAGAAGGAGAGAGGTGGGGGGAGAGGGGGAAGAGAGAGCGGTAGGAGGAGGAAGAGAGTAGGAAGGAGGGGAGGGTAGGAGAGGGAGAGAGGAGGGGGAGAGAGAGAAGGAGGAGAGAGAGAGAAGGATGGAGAGAGCGGAAGGATGGAGAGAGGAGGATGGAAAGAGCGGGAGGAGGGAGAGAAGAGGGAGGAGAGGAGGGTAGGGTAGGAGAGGGAGAGAGGAGAGAAAGGAGGAGGGAGAACGGGAGGGAGAGAAGAGAGGAGCGGAGGGTAGGAGAGGAGGGAGAGTGCAAAGAGAGAAAGAGAAAGGAAGGAAGATCCCAAAAGAAAAGAAAAGAAAAGAGATAAAGAAAGGAAAAATAAGAGACAAGAGCAAAGGATGAAAAGGGTCGCATGAGAATGACACAAAATAGAGATAAATAATAAATGAAATGAGACAAAAATAGAGAGAGAAAGAAAAAGAAAAAAAGAGGAAGAATATAATCAGAAAACAAAATATGTAAGGATATAAGAAAAAAAAATGATGACAATGATAAAGAGGAGAATAAAAAGATGAAAAGATATATTATAAATATTAATGATAGTTATAGTAATAATGATGATAAAGATAATGGTAGTTATAATGATAATAGTAATGATGAAAATGCTAATGCTATTGATAGTAATAATAATGATAATAGTATTAATAATAATGATAATAATAATAATGATAAAGATGCCAATAATCCCCATGATTACAAAAAAAAATAATAATAATAATAAAAAAAAAATAAAAAGCACAAGAGAATGAAACAAAGACACAGAAAAAAATCGCAGACAGAAAGAAGAGAGAGAGAGAGAGAGAGAGAGAGAGAGAGAGAGAGAGAGAGAGAGAGAGAGAGAGAGAGAGAGAGAGAGAGAGAGAGAGAGAGAGAGAGAGAGAGAGAGAGAGAGAGAGAGAGAGAGAGAGAGAGAGAGAGAGAGAGAGAGAGAGAGAGAGA
>BOPN01002043.1:185000-187500 GCA_017312705.2 Penaeus japonicus | reverse complement strand
ATACATCCGCTTGGAGTATGTGCATAATTGCATATTACATATTTATATGCGTCTGCATGCATGGGCATAATCTATATATATAGAAACATACGTAAGTGCGGGCACAGGAGCGCGCATAAACATGCAAGCATTCATTTTTGCATAGGCCCTACACATGTATATAAACAAATGTCCATTCTCACTAGAGTAGACCGAGAGGTAGTGAGATAGATCGGGAGATACTAAGATCTTCTAATAACATGTGAGACTAACTCGAACGTGTTATTGGATATTAATGGTAGCCTCCTGACTAAAATTACTCTCCCAGTAGGTGGGGGTATCAGGCCCCACCCCTCTTAAATATGATTTCCAAGTCAAGAAAATGGTCCTCATTCCCAGCAAGCGAAGGAGCCCCTGGTCACAGCGGTGATCAAGATCGTTCTGGAGCAGAGGGTGCTAAAAATATCCGGTTAGACCCAGGCTGCCTTAAGATGATGAATTTGTGCACATACAATGTAAGGACTCTGAGAACAGAATCTGATCTTTTGAAACTGCTTGAGGAACTTTCATTTATGAAATGCGATATTGTAGGACTTTCTGAAGGTAGAAGACTAGGTGAAGAACAGAAATTACTAAATGGTCACTTATATATTGGAGAGGTAAACCCCTAGATAGCAAACAAGAATTAGGAGTAGGTTTCTTAGTTCACAAGCGCCTCGAAAAGAATATTAGGGAATTCTACAGTGTGAGCGAAAGAGTAGTTTCTGTAATACTGAAACTAAACATCAGATATAACCTAAAAATTACCCAAGTATACACTCCTACCAGCAGTCATAGTGATGAGGAGATGGAGAGCATCTATGAAGATGTGCAAGCAGCTACCGATGAGCAAACACCCATTTTACCGTGATTATGAGGTATTTTAATGCCAAGATGGGATTAAGGGAAGATGAAGAAACCTCGGTTGGGAAACATGGAATAAGCACCAGAAATGAGAGAGGGCAAAGGCTAATAGAATTCACTGAAGCTCGATCCCTTTGCATTGAATACATTCTTCGAAAAGAGACCCAGGAGGAAATGGACATGGAAATCACCATCCGGAATTAAAAAACGAAATTGACTTCATAATCACCAATAGGCGCGACAATATACAAGATATAACCGTTATCAATAAAGAAAATGTCGGTAGCGACCATAGACTGGTCAGAAGTAGAGTAAAATTACAGCTAAGAAGGGAACGAAATAAGCTCATAAAGAACCCTCTCATTAATCTAATTAACATTAAGAATAGGGCGACGGAATTCAGTATCAACATCCGAAACAAATACTCAACTCTCGAAGATTTTGACATAGACCAAATGAACCACCAATTCAGTGAGATATTAAAGGAAGCTGCACTTGAAATAGGGGGTAAAGACGAAAAGTTCAGTAAGCTTTCGGTAGAGACAGAATTGCTTATGAAACAGCATAGGGACATGAAAATAACATCAATCAGTGACAAGATAGAATCAGCAGAGCTGACTAAGACGATAAACAAGAAGAAAGAGGATGTACGCAAGTTTAACATACGAAAAATAAATGAAGCTCTGCTTGCCGGCACCAGCCTTAAGACAACAAAGAGGAGGCTCGGAATAGGAAAAAAAAAACAAATGTATGCAGTAAAGAAACCCACTGGAGAGGTGACATACAATAAAAATGAAATTATCAAACTGATAGATGACTTCTATCGCGACTTATACCACTTAAACGATCAACCACGTACGGAGACAAACAATTAGAGATGTTCCAAACATTACGGTAGAGGAAGTAATTAGGCATGAAAAGAGGAAAACACCAGAAGATAACATTAGTGTAGATCCTATCCAAGATGCAGGAGATATTGCGGCAGTAAAACTGGTCAATCTTGTTAACAGATGTCTAAGCGTCAGTAAAACTCCGAAATCCAGGAAAAACGCAATAATACTCTTAATACACAAAAAGGGAGACACAAAAGACTTGAAGAATTACCGACCTATAAACCTCCTTTCAGTAATCTATAAACTGTTCACAAAAATCATCACAGCCCGTATCACCGATACATTAGATTCAAAATAACCCAGGGAACAGGCAGGGTTCCGAAGCAGATTCTCAACTACAGACCGTATCCATACATTAGCCCAAATAAAAGAGAAAACAAACGAATATAGGAAGCCCCTGTGTATGGCATTCATAGATTATAAAAAGGCATTCGATTCGGTACAGATATCTGCAGTACCAGATACAATTCGTAAACAAGGAGTAGAGGAAATATATTGCAGATTATTACAGGATATATGAAGAGTTTGTACAGCGACCATCAAAATCCACGCAGAAACCAATAAAATACCAATTAAAAAAATGTTAGGCAGGGCGACACCATCTCATCGACGCTGTTTACAGCTTGCTTGGAGGAAGTATTCTAGAAGTTAGATTAGAAGGAGAAAGGGATTAAAATAGGGAATGAGCACTTAAGCAATCTAAGATTTGCAGATGACATTGTTCT
>BOPN01002043.1:165000-167500 GCA_017312705.2 Penaeus japonicus | reverse complement strand
CAGATATGATATATATATCATAAGCGCTTCAGCTTCAAATCATGCCACTCACCGAAATCAAACGGTGATCTGGAACCAAGTAAGCATTCTGATTGATTGTTATAGGCAAGCATACATATACATATATGTTCATATATTTACATATATGCACACACACACACACATATATATACATATATATATATATATATATATATATATATGATTATACATATATATACATATGTGTATGTGTGTGTACACACATACACACACTTACACACACACACACACACACAAACACACACACACACACGCACACTCTCCTGAATACTCTATTTCCTAAAATGCTACTTGTAAATAATACAATCAACTGTGATATTCTATAAATGCTAAACGACTCCTAATGATGCATAATAATTATTTTCGTATAAATTACGTTACCTTAGCCACAAGACTTTATAATACACTATATACCTGATACCTCTGAATTTAAAACGCAACAGTTATGACATCTGCAATAAATATGTTGAATTATGTTTGCAGTTTTTTATTTAGCACTATCATACGTACACAGATAATTATATTCGCAAGTCGCACGAGATAAAGATTTTATAGACTTCATGCTGTTGATTTTCTGCGCGTAGTTACATGGTTCAGTCACATATATATATATATATATATATATATATATATATATATATATATATATATATATATACATAAATATATATATATATATATATATAAATATATATATATATATATATATATATATATATATATATACATATATATATATGTATATAAATATATATATATATATATATATATATATATATATATATATATATATATATATATATAAATATATATATATATATATATATATATAAATATATATATATATATATATATATATATATATATATATATATATATATATATATATATATATACATACATATATATATATATATGTATGTATATATATATATAAATATATATATATATATATATATATATATATATATATATATATATATATATATATATATATATATATATATATATATATATATATATATATATATATATATATACATGTGTGTATATATATATATATATATATATATATATATATATATATATATATATATATATATATATATACATGTGTGTGTATATATATATGTGTATATGTATATATATATAAATATATATGTATGTATATATATATATATATATATATATATATATATATATATATATATATATATACACATATATGTGTATAAGAATGTGTATACACAAACACACACACACACACACACACATATATATAAATATATAGATAGATAAATAGATAGATATAGATATACACACACACACACATATATATGTATATGTATGTGAATATATACACACATACATGGAGTTACATAGTGCATTTATATATATATATATATATATATATATCCTTTGTTACGATCAATCACCTTGCCGCGGTGCAGAGGCTTTCGTGTGATCAATGAGGAAGGAGGCTGTACCAAGTACGTTCAACGAAGTTGAAGAGGCTTCTTCTGAGACGCCAGACGAAGAATTGATCACCCGCCAATTCGCATTGGGCCAGCGCTCGGTGGGTTAGGCTTATTACTTCTCAATGAATTTAAAGCATCAAAGATTACCGGCCGTTCCTGTTGAGTCAGTGGAATATCAAGGCTCAACCAGCATCACATACAAGAATGCCACTACCCCAAAACAACTAGAAGAACTGGCACAGAATAGCGCTGGATCAGCAAAGATGGAAAGAATTGGGGAAGGCTTATGTCCAACTACGGACCCTTACAAGCTGAGAAGAAGATATATATATATATATATATACTGTATACACACACACACACAGACACACAAACACATATGTATATGTATGCATATACACACACACATGAAGTTACATAGCGCGCGTTTTGAGGCTCAGAGAGCATGATAGCGTGGTGGCAGGAGCATATCGTAAAGCGCCTGTGGAGGGCGTTGCTTCGGGACCTCACCACGGAATAAGAGTCAGTTAGAGATGTGTTTCCTATTGTCGAGCGGACTGGGGACTTGACCTTTTGCTTAAGACCTTAGGTCAACCTAGTTCCATTGTTTTTATTTTTATTTTTATTTTTTACTCACGTTTTTCCTCTTAGCGTGTGGAGGGATAGTTCACGTCGGGAAATGTTCAAGTCGTGATTCGCCATTATTAATTTTATATCTCGGATGCCTGTGACATCTCTGTAACACGTGCGCACACTCAAACCCACATAAAAACATAAACCTACACACACTCACACAAACACAAACCAGCATTTACACACACACAAGCACTCATTCAAAAACACACACACACATATCTGTATATATATGTATATATGTATATATATATATATATATGTATATATATACATATATATATATATATATATATATATATATATATATATTATATATATGTATATATATATATAAATATATATAT
>BOPN01002043.1:115000-120000 GCA_017312705.2 Penaeus japonicus | reverse complement strand
GTGTGTGTGTGTGTGTATATATATATGTATGTATATATATATGAATATATATATATATATATATATATATATATATATATATATATATATATATATACTTATATATGCACACACACACACACACACACACATATATTTAAGTATGTAAGTAAACATTGTTAGGGCCTTGCTTTTAGTACCTTTTTTAAAGCTTCTCGTAGAGGTCCTCGGGAAGAAGAGGTTTTCCTCGTTGAGTCAGAAGTAATTTACCCGCTGACGCTGATGGATTAGTTAAACATGAAGTTTAATCCTATGGAAAGGTTCAACTCCGCTATAAGTCTGCCGTGTCTGGAATTACGGCCTCTTCGGCGGGATATAATAACACTGATGTCTGTGATGCTTGATCTTGTGTATTCTTTCGTTTGCTTTCACTTTCTCTCTCTCTGTCTGTCTGTCTCTGTCTCTCTCTCTCTCGCTGTCTCTGTTTCTGTCTCTCTCTCTCTCTCTCTATAATGAATTCCCACAGAGTGTACCTACATCTTGCACACAATGTAGCCATCTCGAAACTGATTTTGAACCCAGGACCCAGACTCTATGTTCAATTGTCTGTGATTGGTCGATCATTTTGTCGGTTAGACCTATTGTTTCCCTATTGGTGCTATTATTATCACGTGACAGTATTGCCGTCTATCGATACTTTTTTGCATTTCCGCGGGGGAGGTTGGCGCATGCGCAGAGCCGATATTTTTCAGTCAGATGTTTGTTAAGACGGTGGAATCATCTCTCCCGTTAATCGTTTTTAATTATTTTCAAAATAATATATCTCGGTTATTTTTCGTTTCCAGAAGAAAAGAGCTTTTACGGGTTACGTCATAATTAAAGCTACGTCATGCCTAAAGGTTTGTTTTTTCGCTACGTGTGGTTGCGTCTTTATCCAACAATACCTTAAATCTTAGTGATGAGAACGAAAATGGCAATAATGCACACCGACCACTTTTGACGAGATCACAAATACATAGCCCTGCCGTTGCTGCGTCAAGAGCTGCACCCATGGCCAACGCTCCCCACCCTACCTTTGGCCCTGCCACATTTGGTAAACGGCTTACGGAGGATATGTCTGAGTCTGACAGTGAGAGCGAGTCACGTGCCCCTGCTGCCAAAACAGCCAAGTCTACTACTGCTGCCCCCGCACCTGCACTACTAGCTTTTGCTCCCCATGCTGACGTTTCATATTCGAAGGGATCTCACCGAGGTTAAGATAGCAGCTGTCAAGTCACGGTTTGTGTATGTTGCTCAGTCCCGCCAGAACATCGTCGAGCAAGTGACTGCAGGTGATGTTCTTTCCCTCACTTTTGACATTCAAAATTCCCCTGATAGGCCTCGAAAATACCCAAGTTATTTTGTAATTCGAAATCCTGTGGATATAGACCCCTCCTTTGCCCTGGAGCTTCCAAGTGTTAACTCTGCCCGCCGGTTCCGACAAGATGGAGCGCCAATTAATCATGTTGTAGTTACTTGGATATATATATATATATATATATATATATTTATATTTATATATTATTACATACACACACACACACACACAAACACACACACACACACACACACACATATATATATATATATCACGCTATTGCAGAGCGACAGAGAAGTGTGCATGGTGTGCTGATACCCACGACTCCCGTAGCTGCCCTCACCGCACCCTTCCTCCACCTCCTCCTGACTCTTCCGTGGCTATCAGCACTATGCAACCACCCAACCCACCTGCCCCTACCAACATCCACTGGAAGTGTCTTCGGTGTCATGAGCAAGGAGTTAATGTATGGCATGGTTGTAGCAGACGCACTGTGACGCAACCAGCCCCGCCTCCTCCACCACCATCTGTCTCTAAGCCAACTGCACCTGTTTCCACAGAGGCTGCCCAGATTCTCGAGCTTCATTCAACTGTTGCTACCCTCATGGCTCGCTGCAAATCTCTTGAGGAAAAATATGATAGATTTGAAGCTCGCATGGTTGAATTCACTACCAAGCAATCCAACATGGACACCCTGCTCACCACTCTTATTGAAGGTCAAAAGGCAGTGATTACTACAATTTCTTCAATTGAAGCTAAACTTCCCGACCAAATTCACAAGATCAGACCGCATCACCTAGTACCCCACCATCACATAGGACAAAACAGGCTAATGCACACCCTCCCACCACATCCGCTCACAGTTCGCACAAAGTCAAAGGGAAACTTTGATAGTGACATGGAACTATGCGTCATTTCTTGGAATGCCTGCAGTATAAGGGACTTGGTAAAACTTACAACTCTAAAGGGATATGTATTTTAGCGCAAACCCTCTGTCATTCTCATTCAGGAGGCCTTAGTTGGTATTTTGATTGGTGAGCAACAAGCTCTTCCACTCTCCGGTTACATCCCCTATGTCCACCCACCCGGAAATGGTTTTATAACATATATACACTCCTCTGTGCCACATCAGCTTCTTCGTATATCCGTTGATACAGACATGACAATTCAACTGCATGAGGCGACAAGGCACGACAAGTTATGTTTGTGTAATGTCTATTCTGCCCCAGGAATAATAAACTTGACTGCCTTGCCTCTGCCAACAATGTGTGGTTTTGTCTACATGGGGGACTCAAAGTCCCGACATCCTGACCTGTGGGATACTTCCCCAATCCCTAAGCGGAATGGACCTGGACTTGATTTTATCCACAGATACAGACTCACACTCTGGGATACTGGCGGTGCCACACATTCCCGTAGAGGTACCCTGGACCACATAATCACATCAGGACTGATAGCATCCCGTGTCAAATGCTTCTCTATCCCTGCACTTTTCTCAAACCACATTGCCTTTGGCCTCCACTACTCAGTACCTGCTTCACCTCCCTCCCCTTATACCTGCAGTTATGTCAACTCACGAATTTTACATACAGTATGTCACCAAACCTCACCTCGCCCGACGTCCTGAATCTCCCACAAGGTTAATCGATGTCCGTCTTGTACAGGGTGAGAAGAAAGCAGTAGAGCATGGCATTGCCTTCCAAAAAGATCCAACCCCTGCTCATCTCCGTCAATATCAAACATCTCGTGATGAGCTTAAAGGTCTACAAGTGTGTCCAGTCTGACTCAAGGCATGCCCTTACTGACAGCTTAAATCATCTCACCAGCATTAGGTCCAGGTGACAAAAAATCAACAGGAAAGTAAAAAACGGCCCCGAACTGCTCTGCATCGCAGCCCAATGGAATATGCCCAATCACGAATAGACACCTGGTCTACGCTATCGCGAATTAGTAACCTTCGGATTTCTGTTGAAAATGCCTTGTCTTCCAATGCAAACTTTCATTCACTTCGTTTGGTGGATGCATTGCTACAGGCAGCTGAAGAAGATGAAGTGTCTATCACACCACAGGAGCTTCAGCATGCCCTCAGTCGTGGTGCTGCAACAGCACCTGGTGAGGATGGAATCACTTATTCTACCTTACAACTTCTCCTTAAGGTTCACGGTAACCATCTCTTACAACTGTTTAACATGTGCTTTCAAAGAGGTTATGTGCCTCATTCTTGGACATCCAGCATTGTACCAATACCCAAGCCTGGCACTGATAAATTTCGTGCCATCTCCCTGACCTCATGCCTGAAAGAATTTTTCTTAACCATCTTATGTTTCGTCTCCAGTCCAAGCTTTCACCATGACTGTATGGTTTTCTGCCTGAATGAGGGACACATCGCTACCTTCTTGAACTTTATACCCGCCTCTCCCCCTCCAGTGTTGTTGCATTCATTGATCTCAAGAGTGCCTTCGATATTGCAAACCGGGACATACTTGTTCAGTGACAGGACTGTTAGAGTTCTTTTAAGAGGCACATGCAGTACCTCTAAAAGTTTTGATTTATGTACTCCACAGGGTGGTGTCCTCAATCCTTTTCTTTTCAATGTCCTTGTACATCACCTTTTATCTCTCCTCCCTGACATCCCAGGGACTACAATCACATGTTATGCTGATGATATCTGTATCCAGTCTGACTCAACTCTTCAGGTCCTCCTTATTGCATTACATGCATCATCAACTACGTGTGATCTTGTCATTTCCTCTGAAAAGAGTAGGATATATTCCACCCAAAAACCCCGGACACTAACATTATTCATAGTAAGAGGCAATGTTATGCCTCACTTTACACAGTACACATACCTAGGTGTCCTTGTACGTGTCACCCCAACCATACCTGTCCGGCAAAGAATCCATCCTGTTGTTAAAGACAGGTTGGATAAACTGGAGCACCAGTTCATTCCTGTCAAGTGGCTTGCAAATAATGTAAAAGAGATTTCTATCCGTCTTTCTAAGACCATCTATATATTGTTCCTTCGATCAGTCATTGATTACCTTTCTCCTGCCCTCTGTCAGCTCACCAAGACAACACTGCAACATCTCGACAATTTTCAGAAGAGAGTCATGTGGTTTATCTTGGGTTGTCCAGCCTCCACCAGAATAGATAACATGCTGACTGAGCTCAATTTAACCCCAACTGCTGACAGGATATATGCAAATTAGACTTATTTCAGTATCAAGTGTTTGCAGTCTCTCCATCTGGTTCCTCATTACTATAATGTCATCCAGGCAGCACTCAACCCTGACTTACCTAGGCCTTTACTTCCGCCAGGTGGATGTAACCTCATCTATACAGTGTGTGCTGACTTCCAGAGGCTGGCCTTTGATGTCCCTGCTGCTGCAATAACTTCTGATTTGCCTCCCTGGCGAATACCTCTCCCAGTTGTGTCTTTCATTCCCACATCAAAAATAGACAATCCCTGTCTTCAGAAACAATTGGCCTTGCAGACCATCCTTAGTGTATATGCATCAGTCCCCGCCTCGCACCATTTCTACGTCGGCAACTCACTGCAGGCGGACGGGAGTGCTGCATGTGCCATGTTCTCCCTCACCATGGAGCCACCAGGAAGGCATGGCCGGGTTGGCCGTTGCCTGCCCGACTCGTCGAGTTCCACCTA
>BOPN01002043.1:105000-107500 GCA_017312705.2 Penaeus japonicus | reverse complement strand
CATTTAATCTTATCTTGAAAGTGAGTCTCGCATTTGGAACTTGGCATCATCATTATTCTCGAATATTCTGCCATCCTTTCACACTGCTGATATTATTTTCTTCATGCTTATTATAAAATATCGTTTATTATTGTTATTATTACTGCTATTATTTTTATCATTATCATCATCTTTTCCCTTATTACTATTAGTATCATCATCTTCATTATTATTATCATTGTTAATATTACCGTTATCATTATCATTGCAATTATCCTTATCATTATTGTTATTACTCTTATTATCATCATCATTACCATTATCATCATCATCATTAACATTTTGATTATCATTATTATCATAATAATTATTGATGCTCTTGTTTATGTTATTGATGCTATTGTTTATGTTATCATTATCATCGTTATGAATTGTATTATTATCATTATTATCATCATTCTTTCTACTAGCATAATCATCATTATTATTACTGTTATCATAATCATCATCATCATATTTATCAATACTACTACTGCTATCATTTCCTTTATTGTCATTATCATCATTATTACTAATATAATGGTTACATGTTCATATATACATACATACATACATATATATATATATATATATATATATATATATATATATATATATATATATATATATATATATGTAAATATATACATATATATACATACATACACACACACATATATGTGTATATATATATATATATACATATACATATATATATATGTATATATGTATGTATATATATATATATATATATATATATATATATATATATATATATATATACATATATACAAATATATCATCATCATTATCATCAACCTGTATCAATCCACTGCAGGACGTAGACCTCTCTCAATCTTTTCCAGTCATTCCAGTCTTGTGTCCTCTGATTCCACTTTACTTCTGCGAATTTTGCTATTTCATCCCGCCATCTAGTCATTGGTCTTGCCCTTGGTCTCTTTGTGGCGTGTATTACCCATTCTGTTGTTTTCTTTGTCCACCTGTTGTCCTGTCTCCGATATATGTGTCCAGCCCACTGCCACTTTTTCTTCTTGATGCTCTTGAGTATATCCTCTACTTTTGTTTGCTGCCTGATCCATGTGGCCTTTTTCTTGTCTCTTAAGCTAACTCCTAGCATAAGCCTTTCCATTCCTCTTTGGGCGCTTACTAATTTCCTCCCGAGTGCCTTGGCCGTAGTCCATGTCTCTGATCCATATGTCATGACTGGGAGGACACATTGGTCAAAAATCTTTATCTTTAGACGTAGTGGCAGACGACTTCGTAATATATTACTATGTGTACCGAAGGCACTCCAACCTAGCCTGATTCGCCGTTTTAACTCGGTTTCGCAGGATGTACTCGACTGAATGAGTTGCCCTAGATATTGTAAGACTTTCTGAAGTTAGGAGACTAGGCGAAGAGCAAAAACTACTAAATGGGCACTTATTGTATTGGCGAGGTAAACCCTTGGATAGCAAATCATCAGGAGTAGGTTTCTTAGTTCACAAGCGACTTGAAAAGAATGTTAGGGAATTCTACAGTGTGAGCGAAAGAGTAGTTTCTGTAATGCTGAAACTTAACAACAGATATAGCCTAAAAATCATCCAAGTGTACGCTCCTACCAGCAGTCATAGTGATGAGGATATAGAGAGCTTCTATGAAGATGTGCAAGCAGCCCCCGATAGAGCAAAAACCCATTTTACCTTGATTATGGGGGATTTTAATGTCAAGATAGGATTCAGGGAAGATGGAGAAATGTCGGTTGGGAAACATGGAACAGGCACCAGAAATGAGAGAGGGCAAAGGCTGATAGAATTCGCCGAAGCTCGATCCCTTAAAATTATGAATACATTCTTCGAAAAGAGACCCGGGAGGAAATGGACATAGAAATCACCATCCGGCATTAAAAACAAAATTGACTTCATAATTACCAATAGGCGTGACTTTGTACAAGACGTAACCGTTATCAGAAAAGTAAATGTCGGTAGCGACCATAGACTGGTCAGGAGTAGAGTAAAGTTACAGCTAAGAAGGGAACGAAACAAGCTCATACAGAAGCCTCTCGTTAATCTAATCAACATTAAGAATAGGGCGACGGAATTCAGTATCAACATCCGAAACAAATACTCAGCTCTCGAAGAAGATCTTGACATAGACCAAATGAACGACCAATTCAATGAGATATTAACGGAAGCTGCACTTGGAATAGGGGGTAAAGACGAAAAAGAAAAGTTCAGTAAGCTTTCGGTAGAGACAAAAGAGCTTATGAAACAGCGTAGGGACATGAAAATAACCAAATGTATGCAGTAAAGAAACCCAACGGAGAGGCGATATACTATAAAAAATGAAATTATCAAAGTAATAGAAGACTTCTATCGCAACCTATACCACTCAAACGACCGACCACATACGGAGACAAACACAACAATTGGAGATGTTCCAAACATCACGGTAGAGGAAGTAAATAGGGCACTAAAAAGCA
>BOPN01002043.1:40000-45000 GCA_017312705.2 Penaeus japonicus | reverse complement strand
TTGGTATGTGTTTAAAATACGGGGACAGCCTGAAGAGATCTACCAATTACATAAAGAATAGTACAGACACACAAACACAGAACCTGAACTTCCTCTCGAACACCGAAGATAACATGCATGATTAATTGCAGTGCGAATAAGGAATACCTGGGGACTACACGCTCACAGGAGTAACTGATTTTGGTAAGGTATGTGATCATCAGTATCCATTTCATTTTCACTTGGTCTGTAACAAGGTTTTAGGTTTGACTTTCTAGGTCTTGATTAACATTTTTCAGGAACATTTCTCGACCGTAAATATTCCCCGAGTCAATAGGGTGCTATTGATGCCTTTTTTTCAGTCATCTACTAGGAATTCATAACAATTAGTTTTGTTCTTTTAATTCAATCCCACGTCCGGCTACCAGTGATCTTGAAATAAGGGGATAAGCACCGTGGCTGTATTCCTTTCAAATCTCGTAACACAGCATACTCCTTAGAGTATGCGACGCTCACAAACGGAACAAAGGAGCTAGGCTCATTAACACAACACATATACATGCACCAGTAATCTTTAGTGTACTCCGCAACCCATCTTCAAACACTAAGAGGAAGCCATTAAACTTGAGTGCTTCAAATAACAGTTAAGACTCTTTTCAGTCAGACTGAATTGAACAATAATAAGCTCAGGATATTAAGCGAGAATTGTTAGGATTCCTCGTAAAGGCAGATCCGACCTATTTCTTGACTTTCAAATTCTAAACAGATTGTAATATGATAGTGAGGGCCTTTACTACATCCTTTAATCTATCCACGGTTAGAGATCAGTCTTACCTCGTCATCCTTTTGAAGCCTTTGTTCATTTGCAAAACCGCAACGCTTGATGTAGCAGCAAAAGTACCCAAATCACCCAACCGCTCAGTAGTGGTCTGATTGGCTAGTCGATAATTAATTTACTAACCTGATAATTAATATCTCCAAACGCACGCAAAAATGCTGATTTTCATTATAGGCAATCCTTACTACTACATCTCGCCAGATGATAAATTATACGTACTTTATATAAGCTCGATTTTAAATAGAATGAGGACAGTGCATTTTACAAAACCAATTCATTTCCCAGTGAACAAATGATCTTATGTACTAACCTGACGTTATCATTACAGTGTATTCATAATTTCAGGATGAAAGTAACACCATTCAAAAAAAAAAAGAAAAAAAAAAAAAAAAAAAAAAAAAAAAAAAAAAAAAAAAAAAAAAAAAACTATCCATCAAGAATTTGTGCACTGATTCTCGAAATAAAACTTGTTTTCATATCACCGATACTGTACGTATATATAAATATAAAACTAGAGTTATTGTGCAAATAGATTAACAAGGCTAACGGCACCCGAAACCTAATTCAGGGGACCCCAAAGGGAGTGTGGGCTGTCCTATTGTCCTTTTAGTTTTCCTGCGTTATACACTCTGCCATCAGACTGGTTTCCTTTTTTCGTAACCGTCTGTTTCTATATAATCTTTTAAATTTTCTGAAAGTGGAATGTTGATACTTTTGATAAAGACTTTGACAATTTCGTTTATTGGTTGTTTATTTATTTTCAGAAATTTAGAATGCATTGCTACTTATGTTTTGTAATTAATTTAGTGTGTTGACTATTTATTTAGTGAATTGATTAATTAACATTTTATCTAACACTAAAAAGGTGTAAATAAAATGGTAAAGATAATGATAATCATAATAAAAATAACAAGAAACAACACTAATGCCAATATCAGTATTGATACTAATACTACTGTTACTAATGAGTATAATGATAATGATAATACTTATAATGATAATCATCATCATGATAATAATAACAATAATAGTTACGATGATGAGGATGAGAATGAGGATAATGATCATGATAATGATAATGATGATGATGAGGAAGATGATCATGATGATAATAATGATAGTAATAATAACAATAATGATGATATAAATAATAACTGTGTCACAATAGACCCATCGCTTTATTGAATCGAATTATTTAGTAATACATTTTTATGCAAACTTAAATAAACATCAATGTTAAGATGAGGCACATCTATAAAATCAATTCTTAATATCTAATACGCTCAAAAGGATACGGTTCTGAACAGTCGTATTCCCAAACAAGAGGAGTCAAAGACAAAGAGAATGCATGTCTGTTCTGTGACGAACATAAGGGAGGGAGATATAACAAAGACATGAAATATTGACATAAGGTATTGTTATCTATAGTTTTCGGTGGTCACACAAGAGTCACAAGCTCAAGCTCTCATCCACTCAACCATTCTCTCTGTGTCTTTGTTTCTCTCTCTCTCTCTTTCTCTTTCAATCACCAATTCATTCATTTATTCACTCTCACTTACTCTGTCTCTCTGTATCTCTGTCTTTCTCTTTCCTTATATATATATATATATATATATACATGTGTGTGTGTGTGTATGTGTGCGTGTGGTTAGGTAGATAGGTACACACACAGACATAGATATATTTCCAGGTCCGCGTACCTATGTCTACTCTCTCAATCCTCATAATTTCTCTTCAGTTCTAGTTCCATTATCGCGGAATAAAAATTATCCCTCAAATCCGCGGAAACTTTTCATTTCGATTTTTCAATGCTTGCTGTGTGTGGCTTCATCAGTCTTACCTCGTCATCCTTTTGAAGCCTTTGTTCATTTGCAAAATCGCAACGCTTGATGTAGCAGCAAAAGTACCCAAATCACCCAACCGCTCTGTAGTGATCTGATTGGCTAGTCGATAATTAATTTACTAACCTGATAATTAATATCTCCAAACGCACGCAAAAATGCTGATTTTCATTATAGGCAATCCTTACTACTACATCTCGCCAGATGATAAATTATACCTACTTTATATAAGCTCGATTTTAAATAGAATGAGGACAGTGCATTTTACAAAACCAATTCATTTCCCAGTGAACAAATGATCTTATGTACTAACCTGACGTTATCATTACAGTGTATTCATAATTTCAGGATGAAAGTAACACCATTCAAAGTACTTCAAGGCATCTGTACCAAAGGATATACATTTACTTAAAAAAAAAAAAAAAATACTATCCATCAAGAATTTGTGCACCGATTCTCGAAATAAAACTTGCTTTCATATCACCGATACTGTACGTATATATAAATATAAAACTAGAGTTATTGTGCAAATAGATTAACGAGGCTAACGGCACCCGAAACCTAATTCGGGGGACCCCAAAGGGAGTGTGGGCTGTCCTATTGTCCTTTTAGTTTTCCTGCGTTATACACTCTGCCATCAGACTGGCTTCCTTTTTTCGTAACCGTCTGTTTCTATATAACCTTTTTAATTTTCTGAGAGTGGAATGTTGATACTTTTGATAAAGACAATGATAATTTCATTTATTGGTTGTTTATTTATTTTCGAAAAATTTGAATGCGCTGTTACTTATGTATTATAATTAATTCAGTGTGTTGACTATCTATTTTGTGAGTTGATGAATTAACATTCTATCTAACACTAAAAAGATATGAATAAAATGATAAAGACAATGATAATGATAATAAAAATAACAGGAAACAACACTAATGCCAATATCAGTATTGATATTAATATTACTGCTACTAATAACTGTAATGATGATTATAATACTGATAGTGATAATCATCATCATAATAATAATAACAATAATAGTTACGATGATGAGGATGAGAATGAGGATAATGATCATGATAATGATGATGATGAGGATGATGATAATGATGATAATAATGATGGTAATAAGAATAATAATGATGATATAAATAATAACAAAATTGACTTCAAAATTCAGAGCCACAAACAAATGTAAAAGTAATAACTATTAATGATGATATATAAAATATTAGTCACACGAATAAAATGTGTCACAATAGACGCATCGCTTTATTGAATCGAATTATTTAGTTATATATTTTTATTCAAACTTAACTACTTTTTAATTTCAAATATAATTAAATATCAATGTTTAGATCAGGCACATCTATAAAATAAATTCTTAATATCTAATACGCTCAAAAGGATACGGTTCTGAACAGTCGTATTCCCAAACAAGTGGAGTCAAAGACAAAGAGAATGCATGTCTGTTCTGTGACGAACATAAGGGAGGGAGATATAACAAAGACATGAAATATTGACATAAGGTATTGTTATCTATAGTTTTCGGTGGTCACACAAGAGTCACAAGCTCAAGCTCTCATCCACTCAACCATTCTGTCTGTGTCTTTGTTTCTCTCTCTCTCTCTCTCTCTCTCTCTTTCAATCACTAATTCATTCATTTATCTACTCTCACTTACTCTGTCTCTCTGTACTTGTCTTCTTTCTTATATATATATATATATATATATATATATATATATATATATATATATATATATATATATATATAAATATATATATATATATATATTTATACATATATATATATATATGTATATATATATATATATATATATATATATATATATATATATATATATATGTATGTATATATGTGTGTGTGTGTGTGTGTGTATGTATATATAGATAGATAGATAGATAGATAGATAGATAGATAGATAAGAGAGAGAGAGAGAGAGAGAGAGAGAGAGAGAGAGAGAGAGAGAGAGAGAGAGATAGATAGATAGATAAATAGATAGATAGATATGTATAAATATATATATATATACATATATATACATATATATGTATATGTATAGATAGATAGATAGATATAAATATATAAATATATATATATATATATATATATACATATATATGTGTGTGTGTGTGTGTGTGTGTGTGTGTGTGTGTGTGATATCCTCTCCTCTCTCTCTCTCTCTCTCTCTATCTCTCTATCTATCTACCTATCTTTTTCTCTATCACACACACACACAAACAACACTAATACACATAGCCAACCGATGCACACAATAACGGGAGCGCAAAGAGAACCGAATCGACGAATCGTCTGAACTTGACTCCC
>BOPN01002043.1:27500-30000 GCA_017312705.2 Penaeus japonicus | reverse complement strand
CTATCATTGTTTCAATGATATAATCGTTCCTCATTTCCTTTTCATCAATCAATTGAGAATTTAGTTCATTTGGATTCCCCGCCCTGTTTTGTTCTTTTTTTCACTCTCTTTGTCGTTGTAATAAAGAATTCAAATTATTTATCTGAAGTACATCCGGTCATGACAACAACCTCTTTAACGTCAAGGGAAAAGCTTGACAGATTGCCGGATACGTCAGAGTGTGACGTCATCATTATGACTCCACCCACTGTCTTAAATACGCATGGGCGTAGCATACCTTCAGAAGTAAAGTGTTCGTAGACATATTTCGACCGATATGAAACGGACATAGCTAGAGACTTCTATTGGGGAGAAGTTGCTCTCTTAGACCCGTATGTCTTCGCTTATTTTGAAACTAAGGCCTACTTCTGACATGGCCCGCTGCCCATTGACTATAGAATATAATCTCTTCCTCTCTCTGTTTGTTAGTCAGACGGTTTCTCTCTTTCTGTCTCTGTCTCTGTCTCTGTCTCTGTCTCTGTCTCTGTCTCTGTCTCTGTCTCTGTCTCTGTCTCTGTCTCTGTCTCTGTCTCTGTCTCTGTCTCTGTCTCTGTCTCTGTCTCTGTCTCTGTCTCTGTCTCTGTCTCTGTCTGTCTCTGTCTCTGTCTCTGTCTCTCTCCTCCGCCTTCTCCGCCGCCGCCGCCGCCTCCTCCTCCTCCTCCTCCTTCCTCCTCCTTCTTCCTCCTTCCTTCTCCCTCCCTCTCTCTTCCGTGCTTCCGTGATTTATATAAAGAAACTGGCACGTCAGATATGAGGCAGTCGTTTTAGTTTTTTTTTTGTACTGTTATGCATTATTTTGCATAGCACTTTGGATACTAGGTGACAAAGAGGCAACCCGATATTGTGGTAGCTAAGAAATTGTAGATAATAAATCTCCTAACCTGCGTCTCCGCTAAAGGTGAGTGGTCGGCCAGGACTAAGCCCAGCTTCTAACTAGGCATCGGGTTTCTGAAATAAGTGTAATCTGTAAGAATAAGACTAACAAAATGCTGTATTTTCTGCTTCTTAGTCCCCTTGAAGACTTTTCGTTCCCAAAGTTATTGAAAAAGATTCTGATATATATATATATATATATATATATATATATATATATATATATATATATTTATATTCTCGCTATCCTTGTCTATGTGGGGGTCTGTGAGAAATGGTATAGAAGGCGTGTTTCTCCAGATAACAATTACGACTGGCGGCGGTACCAATTACGCAATCAGCTTCTTCCGTGCCTTTATCACCCAGCAGTTTAACATCCGAATCATTTGCGCTTACCGAAGTCGTCTTAATTGTTTGCGTTTAAATCTGTCCGCTTCTTGATTGCTTCACCAAAATCACTACCAGGAGTACGATCCACGAAAAAATAATAAAAACAAAAAACAAAAAACAAGTACACCGATGCATCAAGGTAGGTAGTGAGGCCAGCACACTAAGCATATTGGCAGGTGTCAGAGATGGAAATACATGGCACCGACGGTAATAATTCGCTCACCTGATCAATCTCATGATGAGATAATGCTTTGATGAATTTGTATCAACTTCCTGAGAAATGTAATGGAATTAATCTAGTTACCCTACCGAACGTGTGACATGAGAATCAAATGAAATATTGCACAACCTCAAAATGTACGATAATATTTCCTTTCTTTTAAGCAAACAATCCCGATTAAAGGATAGAAACTTATTACTAACTTAATTCATTTTTGCAATTTACGTTGATGTCCGTGCGTCTTTGTTTACCTCGTCAAGTTTCTATTCACGTAATAAATTTGAATTACATCTGCATCTTTCCATTAAATCAAAGGCCTATAATAGGCATTGACCAAAGGTATTCTAATGTTGACAACATATCACAGTGCTCAGGAAATATTAATATATATGTACATACACAAGATTGAAGTTACAGCATCGATTCGCACAGTGTTTACTACCCGGAAAGTGCCGAGCAAGTTAAATATTTACGAATTAATAAATCATGCAAAAGTGTAGTATCAGTAATACAGGTAAGTCAATATGTGATACATAGATAATATGTTTCTCGCTGCTAATGTAAAAAAAAAAAAATTTGTTGTCGAATAAAGTTTATTTATTAGAAAGTATACTCGTTAACGTGATCTAGTAATCGGTGGTATGATCTACGCATGCGCAATGATGGCTAAACGCTGTCTTGCTGCCGGTTGAAAAAAAAAGAAAAAAAGACTAACGTATGGATGACTGACCTCCTCCGTCCATTAACCAAGGCAAACACATCGTTGTTATCATAAAAAAGCCTTTTGATAAGAGATAAGATGAATGTGTAGAATTATAATGCGTATTGCCTCTCAATGTTCCTATCTTTTTTTTTTCTTCTTTTTTTTTCTTTTTTTTCTTTCTTTTTTTGCATTGAAATTATTGTTTAAAAAACTATGTACATTTGATGTCACTGCAAGTTATTGTGGGTTCTCTTTTTGACAGTAAAAGTTTCTGA
>BOPN01002043.1:10000-12500 GCA_017312705.2 Penaeus japonicus | reverse complement strand
AAACAGATCCTTTAATGATTCCTGTTTTGTCCGGCTTAGTGTGTTAAGAACATTAATATGTGAAGACAATGGAATTAGTGCTGAAAAAATATAGACATAAACACAACAGCATGGCTTTAAGAATACAGCTAATGCAAAACCACTTTAATACGCATGATGCTATTAGAAATAATTTTATTACTATTTTTTTTTTTTTTTTTTTTTTTTTTTTTTTGAACAAATAAGTAATTGTTTTCAACTGAATATGATGAAGATAGTTTCTAGACACTGGTTACGGTTATAGACTACGATTTGTATTTTTCTAGGATGTATAAATGGTCATAAATGGTCATGGATGCGTAAAGGAAGTATGACTCACACATCGCGAGAAATTGCCACGGTCTGTCGAAGAGTAAAATTATACTTTTGAAAATCTAATATGAATTAATACCGATAATGCTGTGCAATATTGAAAATAAGTTCAATAAGTTTTCTCTGCATTCTTTGCAGGTATATCAGATATTGCATGTATTGTTCATACGAATTCAGAAAATATATGAATTTACCTTGACTACGTAATCACAGCGGTGAATTATCAGCCCCCAGCTACATCATATAAACTGGTTCGGAACAAACACATCTTCCCGTAACGACCTGGGCTGGCATGTATATCCTACTTCACTTATCCAGCCTACACTGTCGCGATAGACGAAAACTGAATAAATCTAATCATACTTTGTGAGTGTCAAAGTCTTGTTTATATTATATATATTGTTACCTCGATGCACTGATATATATATATACATATATGTATATATATATATATATATATATATATATATATATATATATATATATATATATATATATTTATACATAAATATGTATATACTACATCTGAATATACATCTGTATATACATTTACACATGTGTATGTATGTATATATATGTCTATGTATATATGTATATATAGATAGATAGATAGGTAGATCCCTTCATGAGAAATATTCCATGAAGGGGAAAAAGTTTTCATAGGGGATAACTTTCTCAACTGTGAATATGTGCTATAATCAGTATAATCCTAACATTCACACATATAAGAGACACATCGCTGAAAGGCCGACAACCAAGAAGAATGGAAATCGTCGCTGAACAAAAAGGCAAGTGGAAAAAAATCCACTAAAAGCCGACTACAACAATGAAGAAATTGAAAGGTGGAAGGAAACTGTTGGGAGGGGAGTGGGGGGGTTGCTCTAAGATCAGGGATGCCACAGCTTAGTTTTTGATACAATATCATGAGATTTTCGTTTGGATTATTTGATTTGTCTATAATAAATCATTAATAACACACACACACACACACACACACACACACACACTGGCCGCGTCTCATGACTCTCTTCATTTCCCTACTCTCGTAAAAGAAGAACTTGATTCTATGCAGGAACAGTGGGATGACATATATCATCCTAGATCAACCCTTCTATACTTTAATCAATCTTTGACAAGTTTCCAGTGACATGAAAAATGACAAAATTCGTCAGCGCTATGGTGTTCAGTCTAACAGCAACCAACAGGTAACACTGTATCCTGCCGGAAGTTGCCAGCGGTAAAAGCAAAAGAAAAAAAGAAAGAAAGAAAAAAAAAAGATTGTATACATTGGTAAGGTGAGAGGGGTCATAAGCATTTCTTCATACATACAAGAAGAAAAAAAATCAAGCTGTTCTAGGAGATTATAGGCAAGACATAATGGATATTTCTATTTTATCCATTGATATCACTGTCTAAGATGTCAGTTCGTGTTCGAACCTAAGGGACAGGTTAAGAATCTTTTACTTTCTTTCCCACATTCTGAGGAAATCCCAAAGGGTCAGAGGAACGTTCGAAAGCTAGTGAGTAGGAGGAGACCTTCAGAGGATAGAAAAGGTTGGCTCTTGGCAGTGAACCTAATCCGTCATCGACAGACGGGTGACCATGTATTAAACTCCCAAAGGAACATCAATTATAGGATTATTGCCCGGTCTTATACCTCCAGGAGAGCAAACACGAAAACAGATCCTTTAATGATTCCTGTTTTGTCCGGCTTAGTGTGTTAAGAACATTAATATGTGAAGACAATGGAATTAGTACTGAAAAAAAAATATAGACATAAACACAACAGCATGGCTTTAAGATTACAGCTAATGCAAAACCACTTTAATACGCATGATGCTATTAGAAATAATTTTATTACTACGTGTTTTTTTGTTTTTTTTTTTTGTTTTTTTTTTTTTAGAACAAATAAGTTATTGTTTTCAATTGATTATAATGAAGATAGTTTCTAGACAGTAGTTACGGTTATAGACTACGATTTGTATTTTTCTAGGATGTATAAATGGTCATAAATGGTCATGGATGCGTAAGGAAGTATGACTCACACATCGCGAGAAATTGCCACGGTCTGTCGAAGAGTAAAATTATACTTTTGAAAATCTAATATGAATTAATACCGATAATACTGTGCAATATTGAAAATAAGTTC
>BOPN01002042.1:215000-217500 GCA_017312705.2 Penaeus japonicus | reverse complement strand
CCAACTTGTGTATCAACGTATAAGATAATTCGCGTGTTTTACACTTGTGGCTTTCCACGTGTATGATCTAGTTTATGTAATGGTTACAATTAAAGTAATGCCCCGTAATCACGTTCGTTAAGTAAGTACATCACATTTATTGTGGCTTGGAGCCTTGGTGCCCTTTTCACCAGCACTATTTTTATCGTCCCGCCATGGACTCATTACCATTTATTCTTGACATTCCTGAGCTCACTAATTGCCATATGTTCACAGTAGTTAACGGTCCATCGGTTATATAACATTCTTACGTACTGCAGGTGTTTATCCAGTGCGCGGTGATAAACTTGTTACGTGGTAATGAATGCCTAATAAACCTTGAAGACGGAGAATAGGCCGGCTGTGATTTCCTTGTTTCACTTGCCAGACGTTGCCAGAGTTGATGTCACACGTGTTCTCTGTAGTTTATTCCCCCACCCCCCTCCTTTATGGTCCTCGTCTGCATGTTTTATTTGCGTGCTTTTGTTTTCTGATCTGTTTTGAATCTCCAGTTAAGAACGTTGCTTAATTCGCGAGGAGGGGGCGGTGTAGGGATGCGGTTATTGTGTGGTGTCATTTGTTGGTTATTTCTCATAAAGCCGGCTAACATTATCGCGCGTCTCTCGTGACAAAGGGTGGCATTTGTCCTTGTGTTACGGCCTTGATAGCTTTGACGACGATAGATATAGCATAGAATAAGTAGATTGATAGACATTGATAAATAGAGTAATTCGTGGATAAATGGTTTATCCAAAAGGATACCCGCGAAGAAGAGAGAGAGAAAGGTGAGGGTGCTCGTTACCTTCTGCACCTGTCACACGGGACTATCGCGAGCTCCGTCGGCTGCCTAATTACCACCGGGGGCATTCCCATCCTCCGCCCGTGATCCGCAGGTGATTATCGCAGGCAGACGTCCGGCACATTTCCTACGCTTGGGTGACCCCTTCCCTTTCCCTTTTTCCCTCCGCTTCCCAATTTCCCACCTCCCTGGATTCCCTCACGCCTCGCCCATTCTGCACTTTTCCTCTACCCTTTCCCAATTTTCCCCTTCCTTTTCCCTTTCCCTTCTCCCCTTCTCCTTCTCTTTCTCCTTCTCCTTCCCCCTTCCTTTCCCCTTCCCTTTCACTTTCCCTCTTTTTTCTTTTTCCCGTTTTCTTCACCTTCCCTCTCGTTTCCCCTTCTCCTCCTTCTACTTCAACTTTTACTTCTACCTCCTTTCCCCTTTCTCCTTCTCCCACATCGGTACCGCCCCATCCCCTCTTCCACCCTTCCCTTTCCCTCGTCAAGTTTTCCTGTTGATGGTCATAAACTCTGTTCAAAAGACCATCAATAAGGAAATCCCAAGGCGCTGCAAAGTAAAAAAAGAAGAAAATCTACTGAGATTTTGACTATGCCCGGCTTTTGTCCCTCTTGCTCAAAGACACTTTTCGAGGCACACGGATGTGGAGTGTGTGTGCGCATAAAAAAAAGAAAAAAAATATGACTAAATAAATGAAAGGCTTCCCGTTTCCTCCACGCGCAACGATTAAAAAATCTCTCCTGAGCAGTGTTCGAGGGGCGAGGAGCGAACGAACGTCTTGGGAGCGTGAGAGTCGCACAGGTGGGCGCCTTGGCTTACGCAGGGATACATCCGGCCAATGCTTAGTGTGGTTATTGGTTATTGGAAGGATCCCATGGCCTCGTCCTGTGGGGTGGCGGGAAGGGGGGTTGGGTTAAGGACTGGCGACAGGTGTTGTAAAGGAGGCAGTGCTCTGTGGTTTGGTTCGGTTGGATTTTTGTTTATTTATCACGTATATGGAAATTGTAGACTGTGTGAATGTTGTAGTGTGTACTTTTTTTTCTCTTTTTTTGAGGGATGAGGGTATGGGGGTATTTTCACGAGTCGATACGACTCCCGAGTGTCGAGTTCCCATCGCGAGCGCACACGAACCAGCCGAAATCCGTTCGTACGCACGAGGCGGGAGACCGACCGACATATTGCGTGGGTTGTTTGACTGCGGTGCCGCCGGTGCGGTCACGGGACGGGAGGAAATATGGCCGGCCGTAATTAGGGGAGCGGGGCCGAGGGAGGCAGGGGGATTTCGGACCCGAACGCGTGTGCTGTCCCCGCGACGCCCTTTGCTTGGGTTGTGGGATCTCGTGCATCGCTCTTGGTAGAGGGGCGTGTGGTTGTGTGCTTGCTTCATGTGTAGCAAGTGGAATGTTTTTGTTGTATGGTTTGGTTCAGCTTTCCGCTTTTTTCGTACTTGTCTTCGTCTTCTCAGCCACCTGCCTTTCTAACTTTTTCCCTTTTAACAGCTATTCTTCCGTTTCCTCCGCGACTTACTAACACCCTCGGTTACTCACTCATTCACTTGCTCTTCTCCCTTCTCCTCTCCTTCCTTCCCTTCCTACTTCCCTTCCTACTTCCCTCCTTTCTTCCCTCCTTCCTTCTATGCTTGCTTCCTACCTTCATTGCTTCCTTATTTCCATCCCACCTTTC
>BOPN01002042.1:195000-207500 GCA_017312705.2 Penaeus japonicus | reverse complement strand
CTGGTGTGCCGCTGCTGGAATGTTCAATTACGGCGGCCCTGGAAAAGGTCCTCTGGTGTTGGGAGTTATGGCTAGGAGCAGCAGCAGCAGGGCGAGCGGGATCTTTCTTTCGCGCTCTTGTTAGTGTGCTTATTGGTATTATTATTACGATTGTTATCATCATCATCGTCATAGTCATTATTTTTATTATTATCTTTGTATATATCATTATCGCTTTTGTTTGCATTATTTTCTATAATATGAGTTATTCTTATTATGATTGTGTATTTTTTTTATACTTGATATTATCATGATTTATAATTATCATTATTATTATTATTATTTATTATTATTACTATTACTATTACTATTAGTAGTATTAGTACTAGTACTAGTACCGCTACTATTTTTTTTTTACATTACATCTCTCAAAGATATTTTTTGGAAACGTTGCTTTTTGTTATAATATGAAACTAGAGTTACAGTTAGGAATAATGATTTTACGTATTGAACATCAACAAATACTGTATTGGATTTTATTGCTCATTTTCTCGTGAGCAGACTCGGGAAAGAGATGGATTGGTGGCGGGGGAGAGGGGGTGTAGTAGGGTACTCACGCTAACGGTGCAAGGTTGGCTCGTTGCACAGTTGCAAGCCTCTGCCCTCTCAATGCAGCGTAAGCTTCGAGAGTCGCCGACGATCACGTGCAAGCAAAAAAAATGTATTGCACAATGTCTGTTGATTTATTCATTCACGATGACCGGGCGCGTGCTTGCGGGTCGATCACGGCTCGGATTTGAATTCGGGTCTCGATTCATGTACGAGTTCGTTGCGTGTCGGGTAGAGAGGACGGGGATCCGAGGGCGAGATCGAAGAGAAAAAGGAAATCGAGAAAATTGGGTCGAGGAAGGCGGTCGGGATTTTAAACTCAGCGCCACCTCGGCTGGGACGGAGGGAGGGGGTGGGATTCATGGCAGGGGGGAGGAAGGGTGATGGGGCACTGGGGGAATGCTTTTTTGGAAGTGAAGGTTTTGGGGTTTGGTTGGGACTTCGGCAAGGAAAGGGAGAGGAAGGAAGGACGGAAGGAAGGAAGGAAGGAGGAGCAGGCGAGCCGGCACGAAGGAGCTACGCAATCGAAAAGAGGAGAAGGGAGAGGAAGAAGGAGAGGGGGGATGGAAGAAGGCAAGAGGGCGAGAGAGGGGGAAGGGGAAGAGGAATAAAGAACGGAAGGAGAATGGGGGGGGGTAAGTGTCCATCGGTGTGTCTCTCCTTATGTCTTTGATTAGGCGTTCGCGCTCGTGAGTGTGGGTGCAAGCGTGTCGTAGCGTGAAGGCGTGGGCGTGCGTGCGCGCGCGCGGCCGGCAGGCAGGCAGGCGTGGGCAGGAACGGAAGCGTCGCACGGTAGCCGCGGTCACACACCTCGCCATCCCGGCCGCCTCTCATCACCGCCCTGGAGGCTGCTATCTCCCGCTACCGTCTCCGTGCGCACGCTTACATGCAGACGAGGAAACTTATTCAGCCACTGGCAGACACGCACGCGCGCGCACGCATGCACGCACACGAACATGTCCAGCACGTAGGTATTTTTTCTCTATATCGTAGACTTCATCGAGGACGTAGCAACTGTTCTCTCACCATTACGCGCGATCGTCTCTCGTAAGTGGTTACGTGTGCTGTGTCTTGATCAGGACTCTCTCTCTCTCTCTCCCTCTCTCCCTCTCTCTCCCTCTCTCTCTCTCTCTCTCTCTCTCTCTCTCTCTCTCTCTCTCTCTCTCTCTCTCTCTCTCTCTCTCTCTCTCTCTCTCTCTCTCTCTCTCTCTCTCTCTCTCTCCCTCCTCTCTCTCTCTCTCTCTCTCTCTCTCTCTCTCTCTCTCTCTCTCTCTCTCTCTCTCTCTCTCTCTCTCTCTCTCTCTCTCTCTCTCTCTCCCTCCCTCTCTCCCTCCCTCCCTCCCTCCCCCCCCCTCCCCCCCTCCCTCCCTCCCTCTCTCCCTCCCTCCCTCCCTCCCTCCCTCCCTCCCTCCTCCTCCTCCTCCTCCTCCTCCTCCTCCTCCTCCTCCTCCTCCTCCTCCTCCTCCTCTCCTTCCCTCCTTCCCTCCTTCCCTTCCTCTCTCTCTTTCTCTCCCTCTCCCTCTCTCTATCTATCTATCTATCTATCTATCTATCTATCTATCTATCTCTCTCTCTCTCTCTCTCTCTATCTATCTATCTATCTATCTCTCTATCTCTCTCTCTCTCTCTCTCTCTCTCTCTCTCTCTCTCTCTCTCTCTCTCTCTCTCTCTCTCTCTCTCTCTCTCTCTCTCCCCCCCTCTCTCCCTCCCTCCCCCTCCCCCCCTCCCTCCCTCTCTCTCTCTCTCTCTCTCTCTCTCTCTCTCTCTCTCTCTCTCTCTCTCTCTCTCTCTCTCTCTCTCTCTCTCTCTCTCTCTCTCTCTCTCTCTCTCTCTCTCTCTCTCTCTCTCTCTCTCTCTCTCTCTCTCTCTCTCTCTCCCTCTCTCCCTCTCTCTCTCTCTCTCTCTCTCTCTCTCTCTCTCTCTCTCTCCCTCTCCCTCTCCCTCTCCCTCTCCCTCTCCCTCTCCCTCTCCCAATGACCACAACCTTTGTTCAGCATTGTATGGGAACCGTTGTGTAGCAGTTAAAGGACTTGGGCGAGGCGGAGAAGAAGGGAAGCAAGTCGGCAGGAAGAGAAGAAGAGGTGAAATGCAAACGGACAGACAGGCTAGTAAGCAGATGGGACAGACAGGCATGAAAGTTGATTGCCAGATATGCCGGAGAATTTGAGAAAACGGCGACAGAGACGCACAGGTAAACTAAGTGTTGCCCCTCCCCCCCCAACCCCCCAACCCCCGAGACTACATCGTTGTGAATTCAGAGAGTTGTTAGTGGACGTTATAACAGTAATGAGGATATTAATGCTAAGCAGTTTTTAAAGTTAAAGTAGTGTAGGGAATTTATAGTGGCTCTGTTATGGGTAAGAACGTTTTCATTGATAAAAAGGCTCAAAAACATTTGATGATATGCTCCAGTGGCCATTATCAGTTGCAGTTCTTGGCTGTGATGTTGACGAAAGGGCATGCATCGGGTGTGTTGGCACTATAACGATAGATTGTATGGGACATACCCCATCTTTCCCATCCCCCCTTCCTTCCTCCCCCCCTTCTCTCTCTTGCTCCCTCTCCGTCGCCACTCGTGATGGGTGTGTGCGTGTAGACTATGTCAGCGTGGGAGCTTTTCGAGACACGTGTCGCGAGGATGCTCATGACTAAGCCGTGCTTCGGCCCAGGAGCGAAGGCGGAGGAGGGAGGCGGGGAAGGGGAGATGAGGGGAGGGAGACCAAGGGGACAGGCGGGTCTAGCATCACGAGAGCCCCGTGGGAGAGACGGTATAATTGCGGGGCACACCAAACCCCCCAGTCAACGCCCGGAAGTTGCCGAGCCATTCCGGCACCTGTGTCGTTCCCCTGGGGCTGCGCTCCCCGCCCTCTTCTGCGCTTCTCCTCCGCTTGCTTTTAATTCTACTCTCTTTCCTCCTGTTCCTCTTCCTGCTGTCACCATTCCCACCCTTTCCTCTCATTTTTTGTCGTCTCCTCCCCTCCCCTCCCTTCGCCTCCCCTCTCCCATCCCCTTCCCTCTCCCATCCCCTTCCCTCTCCCCTCCCCTTCCCTCTCCCCTACCCTACCCTACCCTACCCTACCCTACCCTACCCTACCCTACCCTACCCTACCCTACCCTACCCTACCCTCTCACCTCCCCCTCCCTTTCCCCTCCCCTCCCCTCTCCCATCCTCTCTCCTCTCTTCCCTTTTCCTCTCCTTTCGCCTTCTTTTCCACCTCCCTTTTCATCCTTCGCCTCTTCCCTGGCCATTCCCAATGTCGTTCATGTCATCTAAGGAGGCTTGGGACCCCCCCCCCTCGTGTGTGGTCATTTGGTCTTGAACTCTTCGTCCAGTGAGTGGCCTGTACCGGGCCTTCTTCGCCTGCGGCCTGTCTCTGGGTTCGTTCAAATAGAACCTGTATCTTGAGTCCTTTTTTATCCTTGCAACCTGTACCTCGGGTTGTTTACCTGTAGAGTGCATGGGGTTATTATCATGTGAACACGTAATTTGTGTATACGTTCGGGGTGTTCGCCGGACCTCGCTTGTTTATTTCCAACTGCATCTTTCAGTAGTGTGCTGTACATTATTTTCTTATCGTACTACTTTTGCACCAGTTACTGTACACATGTGTCATTCGCATGGGCGACGCTTCTTGCATTGTTGGGATGCAAATTGCGCCTCGCGGAATTTCAGCTTGGGATTTTCAAAATGCAGAGCTCAGATTGCAAAGTTTCCGATCATGATACACTCACTCGGGCAGATTCGCCAGCTCTTCCACGCCGTGAATGTACCCACGTGCGTTTGCGTGTTTATTTGTTATATGTCTCCATGTTGTTACATCAGCCGCGCACGCACAGCGAAACCCGCACGGTAACGTCGAACAGAACCGCGTGTAACACATGTAGTAACTCGGGACCTGGTGTATATATCAGCCATGCAACCTTGCCCGCCGCCTCGCCCCACATGTTTTAACCTGTACCTGACGCAGCTCACGTTTGGTAACCTGTACCTGTTTTGGCCTTCGGGGCGGTAACACTTGCCCCCATCCCTCCCTTCTCCCCCTCCTTCCCCTCCCCCTCCCCCTGCCCCTCCCCCCTCCCTCCAGTCCATGTGACCTGGACCTTGGGCACACTCGGTCTCATGAACATTAGACTTGAGAGATTTGTCGACAGGAGGGAAGGGGATGGGGTAGGCTGCTGTATATCCTCGGTTAATAGAAAGGTAAGGAAGAAGAAATGAAAGAATAAGTAGAAGAAAGAATACGAATAAGTAGTAGAAAGAAGAAGAAGAAGTTCGACACAAAAAAGGAGAAAAAAGTGGATGAGCTTGCACCGCCGGTCTGCTAATTCACAAGATGAAGTACCCAAGGTCAGATGGAAAGTGTCTAGCGCCCCTTTTTTATGCTGCTTTGTCTTCTCACTTTTGTTCTTATTTTTGAAGATCTTATTCCCGTGTAATGGCGTGGATGTTGCGAGACTTGGCACATGCAACCAACAACTCGCATCCCTGCAACACCTCCTGGCATCATATTTTTTCCTGTTTCTGCATTCGTGGTTATATGCTGTGGGTATAGAGGGGTATAGAAAGGGGGTGGATGGGTGGGGTAATGGGAAATGTGGGAGGGAGAAGAGAGAGGAGAGAGGGAGAGGGGTGGAAATGGAGAATATGTTAAAGGAGAGGGGAGGGGGCTTAGAGCAAGGAAAAGGGTAGGAAAGAACAGGGAAGGAAGGAGAGGGGAAGGGGAGGAGAGCAAGGAAGGGAGGAGGAAAGAGCAGGGAAGGAGGACGGGAGAGGGAGGGACAAGGACGTGAAAAATGAATGGGTAAAGAGTTGGGGGAATTGTGGAAGAGAGAGGCAAAGGAAAGAAATTAGATTAAGGAGAGAGAAGGAAAATGGAGGACATAACAATAGAAAAGAAGAAAGGAAACCAAACAATAGGCGTGAAATATAAAAGAAAAGGAGTTCAAGAAAAAAGTAAAGATAAATGAAAGACGAGAGAAAAGAATGCGGGGATAAAGAAAGGGTGGTATGTTGTTTCCGGTTGTGGCGTGAATGAGTGAGTGAGTGAGTGACTCATGGGTAAGAAAGGGTGATGTGAGGCGTCTGCGCGACACCGTTAGGATCTCACTCTGGGCTTGGCGCACACAGCCAGACGGACAGACAGAACTTCACGCTCACACACACGCACACAGCCAGACACATGTTTAGAACCACACGCTCGGACACACAGTCAAACAAGCAGATATACAGAGAAACAGACAGACAGACAGATAGAAAGAGAAACAGACAGACAGACAATCAGACACCTACATGCTCGCACGCACTCATGGACACAGCCATAGACACATATATGTGTTCTCACTCACTCAATCTTTCTCTCCGTCTCAGCAGACAAATGCACACACTCACGTCATTACTGTGATCCGTGGGATCTGAGCACTATTACTGTCGCCATTAGATGTCGGCCTTCGTTCCGTCGGCCAGTTTCATCGCCATCATCTTTCATTTTGGTCTTGTTACTGTCCTCAGGCCTTCTCATATTCCTGTCTTACTCAATTTTTCCTTCCACTCCTTCACCTCCTACTCCTACTCCTCCTCCTCCTCCTCCTCCTCCTCCTCCTCCTCCTCCTCCTCCTCCTCCTCCTCCTCCTCCTCCTCCTCCTCCTCCTCCTCCTCCTCCTCCTCCTCCTCCTCCTCCTCCTCCTCCTCCTTCTCCTCCCTCCTCCTCCTCCTTCTCCTCCTTCTCCTCCTCCTCCTTCCCTACTCCTACCCTTACCTCTACCCCCTTCCCTTCCCTTCCCTTCCCTTCCCTTCCCTTCCCTTCCCTTCCCTTCCCTTTCCCCCTCCTCTTCCTCTTCCTCTTCAGCTGCCCTTTCCCTCCCCTTTCACATCCCCTTTCCATTCCCCTTCACATTCCCTTCCCCTCCATTTCTCCTCCCCTCCCCTTCCTTCCCTCCACTTCCCCTTCCCTTCCCTTCCCTTCCCTTCCCTTCCCTTCCCTTCCCTTCCCTTTCCCCCTCCTCTTCCTCTTCCTCTTCAGCTGCCCTTTCCCTCCCCTTTCCATTCCCCTTCACATTCCCTTCCCCTCCATTTCCCCTCCCCTCCCCTTCCTTCCCTCCACTTCCCCTCCCCTTCCCTTCCCTTCCCTTCCCTTCCCTTCCCTTCCCTTCCCTTCCCTTCCCTTCCCTTCCCTTCCCTTCCCTCCCCATTCCCTCCCCATTCCCCACCCGTAATCAATAGACAACAGGCCCCCCACATCTGGATAGCAATCGCTTAAACTTTAAACATTATCCGCGAGTATCCCAGAGACGCATCGATCTTAGAAATAGCATTGGGGCCGCCGACGAGAACGCATGCCAAGTGTTTTACACTATTTACCTTTTTTATTCCTTCTCGTCCATATTTGCTGGAATTGGGGGTATGATTTGTATTCTCTCTCTCTCTCTCTCTCTCTCTCTCTCTCTCTCTCTCTCTCTCTCTCTCTCTCTCTCTCTCTCTCTCTCTCTCTCTCTCTCTCTCTCTCTCTCTCTCTCTCCTGTCTCTCTGTCTCTCTTAGACTTTCCCTCTCTTTTTCACTATCTCAGTTTTTTTTCTCTCTCTCCCTCACTCCCTCACTCTCTGTCTTCCACACTCGTCTTTCTCACACACTCTCTCTGTCTTTCTCCCACGCTCTCTCTCTCTCTATCTCTCTCTCTCTCTCTCTCTCTCTCTCTCTCTCTCTCTCTCTCTCTCTCTCTCTCTCTCTCTCTCTCTCTCTCTCTCTCTCTCTCTCTCTCTCTTTTGCTGCCTGCTTGCCCGTGAGTTTATCTATATCGGTGGTATTAGTCATACTGGTCCATCCATTCTTCCGGGCCATACATCCCTCCGTCTTATCTATGCATCCAGCAATCCATCCATCTACATCCATCCTGAATCACCGTCACACCCATCGTCACCGTCACCGTCACCGTCACGAGCCCCGTGGATAAAACGCCGCCCGGCACCAGTCGAGTCCCCTTCCTCTTCCTCTCCACTAGTTGCCAAGTGGATCGGTGTCGCTTGCCAGTGGTTTTTTTATGAATGGGCTTCTCTAGTACCGTACTGTCGTTTTGATTTGCTCGAGCCTCGCTTCTGCTGATGGCAACTTGTGGCAACACGTGGCAATGGATGGGACTGTGGAGAGTAAGCGCTGTGTCAGGAATATTGCATATGTATATATATATGATATAATATAATTAATATAATATAATATAATATAATACATACATACATACATACATACATACATACATACATACATACATACACGTATGTATGTGTGTATGTATATATGTGTGTTTGTGTATGTGTTTGCGTGCGTGCGTGCGTGCGTATGTGCGCGCGCGTCTAAATAATTATACAAACATAATAACACACACACACACACACACACACACACACACACACACACACACACACACACACACACACACACACACACACACACACACACACACACACACACACACCGTTCCCCTTTCCCTTTCCTTTTCATTTACCTCACCCCGCCCTTTCCCTCCTCTTCCTCTCCCTTCCTCCTCCCCCTAACTCTTACTTGCACTCCCGCACAGTTTATGCACTTAACGTGATTTTACATATATCTACTCTATGTACGTAGTGCATAGAGTAGATATATGTATATGGTTATGTATATACTGTATATGCTTTTATACCTGCCTTTATATCTAGCAATTAATCTGCATCTACATTTGATATGTCTCTATCTATATATTTGTATATCAGCCTATATACACATTTATTTATTTATTTATTTATTTATTCACGCGTATTATTTAAGGGTAGCTTGGCAGCGGGCCAGCGGAGGCGATGGTGTTCCCGATTGTTATATCTCCAGTTGTGTGTTGGTGACTAAGTGATGCTAATAATGGTACCCGGGGCAAGGTGCTGCCTTCGCTAAACTTTGGTCAGTGCTGTAGCTTGAGGGGGTTTGACGGGGGTGAGAGCGGAGGGAAGGAGGGGGTAGGCTGGGTGGGATGGTTGTGTGTGTGTGTGTGTGTGTGTGTGTGTGTGTGTGTGTGTGTGTGTGTGTGTGTGTGTGTGTGTGTGTGTGTGTGTGTGTGTGTGTGTGTGTATGTGTGTGTGTGTGTGTGTGCGCGTGCGCGTGCGCGTGCATCCGTGCGTGCATGCGCGCGTATGTGTGTGTATGAGTGTGCGTGTGTATGTATATGTGTATGTGTATATATATGTGTATGTGTGTTTGACGGGAGGATTCAAAATCGAAGATTGGAGAAGGGGGAGGGGAGGGTAAGAGTAAGCTAGAGAGCTGAATGGTAGAGCCTGGTGGGCTGGGGTGGGAGGGGGTGGTAGGGGGAGGGGAGAGTGAGCCAGTGATGGCCGTGCATTGGGCAGAGTGACCAGTGTTTGCATGCGCGGAGGGAGGCTTGTGCCTGGGCGGAGATCGTCTGCCCGCGCCCATGCCAGTTCTATCAACACGCCGCGTCCGTTGTGCGTTGTCTGTGTGTCTGTGGAAGATGTTGCGGAGTTGGCTTGCGTTGTGTGATGGAGGGCGGGTTATGCACGCTTGCGTGCATATACCCGCTCACACACACGCGTGTCTTTGTTGCGTTTCTCGTGTGATTATTGCATGCGCATGCATATTGATATACATAGGGAACTTGCCTACATTGTCATGTCAGTGCAAAGAACTGATTGTTTTGATTAACTAAGTATTGCAATCCGCCCGTTTGTCCATTTTGTGCGTCCTGTTCGTGTTCGAAGTGACAAATCGCTCGGTCTGTAAATAAATTTGTATGGATGTGATGTTGGACAGTGACTCAAGGAAGTGACACGGGCTGACGACCAATGCTACCGATGGTTGATTGATTTTTTTCTTTTTGTATTTGCATATGTGACCAAGAACTCCCTTCCACGATACGACGGAACCCTTCCTTGTGCCTTAAGAAATTTGATTTTTTTTTCCTTTTTTTTTCTTTTGATCTGTATTCAGAAATACCGTCAGACGTAGCGACGTCGTGCCGCATGGGTTTGGAAGAAATTGTAAGTGATTATCAAGAGAAGTACTGCGAGTTGGCGAACGCTTTCTCTCTCTTTCTCGTCTCGGCCTCGTGAGGAAAATGTGAGGACGGCGTGAGATTGTGAGGCTACGACAGGAAAGAGACGGATCAAGTGAGTGGAGTAAGACGTGGTGGAGGAGGTAGTGGAGGTCCAGGTGGAAGTGGAGAGGGGACACGAATAAAAAGGAGAGAGAGAGCGAGAGGAACGACAAGTGTGCAGAGCGGGTCGAGGCATGAGGCACCTTAAGAACCTGGTGAGTGTGTTTACTGCTCCAGGGACGGGCGGTACTCTTACCCCCTTCATCATCATCTCCTTTTTCTATTTTTTTGCGGGATTGTCCAAATTTGGGACGGCGGGCGCGCTCGGGCCGTCGCAGCATCGACCAAATTTTTACTGAATCGTATTGGGAGGGAGACATTGACATGGCGCTGACGGGACATATTATAGTGCGCTGTTCTGGTTATGCTAATGAGCACACAGTCTGGGGTGCTAGATGCTCCACCAAACACTGACATATACTCCGACCCCCCCCCCCTCCCGCCTTCCTTTTTTTCTCTTAGGAAGGCGAGGCTTTTGTATTTGAGGCGTTTGGTGACGGGGCGGAGCTGGGGTTGCTGAGTGGGTCTCATGCAAGACGTTTGCGACGAAGCGTTTGATGATACAACGCAGCGCCCTCTGTGATATATGTTGATGCCGTCCCGGTATTATGCTGCGAGTCGGGGACGCTGTCTGTTGAATAATGTGTGTGGGGGAGAGGGCGGGGGGCGAGGGGTGTGTGGGATGTGGGGTGAGTGTGTTCTTACTCATCTCCCCGAAGATATTGTCGCACTCGAGTATTTAAAATGTGTTTACTCTTTTTTTTTAATTTGATGGCTTCCGACTTCGGTTCCGATGTTAGCAATAACTATGTTAGTTGTCCGAAGCAGGCTGGAGGTGGCTGTCCGCCTACACGGCCCATACTTTATGACTGGTGTTGTATATCGGGTTTTTAATGCATGACCTTGGGAGCAGGGAGTCCAGTCAGTGACCCACTGGCTCGCAACCCCGACCATCTCACTCGTTCTCGCCGGCTCTGCTCTTCACCTGATGCCCTCCTTACCTGCTGCCCTCTTCACCTCCTGAGCCTGCCTTCTGCTGCGTCTGCTCCGTCTGCTTCGCCTGCTGCCTCCTCAACCACTGGGCTGCCCTGTCTTTAGCCTGCTTGTCTTGTTGTTCCAACAGCTGTTCCTTTTTCGTCTTTGCCTTGCCGCGTCCTGTTCGGTGTCAGCCCCTTTTCCCACCTGCTTTCTATAAATACTGTTTATATCATGAACTCGCCGCCCTATCTGTTTATTGTTATAATTATTGATGCCATTGTTGCTAGTGTTGTTGCTGTTGTTGTTATCAGCATCATTATGTTGTTATTTTTGATAATGTTGATATTGTAATCATAATATGAGTTGTTTTGTATGCGCGTGTTTTGATTCTTCTTGGTAGAGAATCAAATCGGTACACATCTGCCTGTGTGCCTAGTTAGCATACTTTATCCGACACATTTTAATCGATTTCCTTTGCGATGATATGTAGGACATTCGACAGAATTTATCAAGGAAAAGATATAAAAAATCTGAACTAAAGTTACCGCGTCTCGATTTTTTCCACTGCATTTAGGCGTTTTCATCTTCCAACGTCACTGTCGAGATAAATCGAGGACTCTCCTCGCGAAAGGCTCATGATCGAGTCATGATCACCGAATGAGTAGCTCCGTGTGTGCACGCGACCCTTCCGGCGTCGACACGCATACGGCGAGACGCAGGTACCACGTGTACAGCCTAACAAGTGCGACAAGGCGTGGTCCCTCCCTCCCTCCGGGGTGTTTTTTTCCTTGATTTCAGTTTCATTGTAGATTTTCTTTTGTGCCATCCTGTGTAGGTTCTTTGCTTGTTTTTTGGTATAATTGTAATGGCTATGGATTTATATATATATATACACACACACACATATATATATATATGTGTGTGTGTGTGTTTGTTTGTTTGTTTGTTTGTTTGTTTGTTTGTTTGTGTGTGTGTGTGTGTGTGTGTGTGTGTGTGTGTGTGTGTGTGTGTGTGTGTGTGTGTGTGTGTGTGTGTGTGTGTGTGTGTGTGTGTGTGTGTGTGTGTTTGTCTATGTGTCTATGTATGTATATGTATGTATATGTATATATATATATATATATATATATATATATATATATATATGTATATATATATATATATATATTTACATACACATATACACACATTTGTTTATGTTTGTTCATTTTGTATATTTATTCATTTATTTTATTTCCCCCTGATAGCATTTTTTCGTTAAAGTTAAAATCGTCTCCGCCGTTCTTACTTCTCTTGTAAACGTCGTCGGCCCCATTCTAGCGCCACCTGTAATTAGATGCGCGGCGGTGCTCCTCCTCCTCTTGCTCCTCCTCCTCCTCCTCCTCCTCTTCTTCCTCCTCCTCCTCTTCTTCCTCCTCCTCCTCCTCCTCCTCCTCCTCCTCCTCCTCCTCCTCCTCCTCCTCCCCCTCCTCCTCCTCCTCCTCCTCCCCCTCCCCCTCCTCCTCCTCCTCCTCTCCCTCCTCTCCCTCCTCTCCCTCCTCTCCCCCCCTCCCCCCATCTCTCTCTCCCTCTCCCTCTCCCTCCTCCTCTCCACCCCCCCATCTCCCTCTTTTTGACTGTCTCTGCACTTCAACAGTGCGTGTGTATCTGTGTGTGTATTTGTATTTATGTATTTGTTTGTCTGTGAGCATGATCTCAGTTTTTTGTTAAGATTTTTTGTTTAAAAAAACGGGAGAGAGTGAGATAGACAGATAGATATCTATACCAAAAGGTAGGTGTTCACAAGTGTTGGGTAGATGTTATGG
>BOPN01002042.1:180000-185000 GCA_017312705.2 Penaeus japonicus | reverse complement strand
ATCTCTTATGTGAGGACAACAAGTTTGACTGACAAACTAAAAGCTCAGACAAATAAAGAGGCAGACGGACAGAGACAGGAATAAGAATTCATTGACAGAGCGAGAAACGCGAAACCAAAGTGAGACCTCTCTCCCTCTCACCCTCTCCTCTATCCTCTCTCCTCTCTCCTTCTCCCGTCCCCCACTCTCCCCTACCCTCTCTCTTCTCCATCCCTTACTCCTTCCCTCCTTCCCTTCCCCCACTCCTTCCCTCCCTCCCTTCCTTCCTCCCTCCCTTCCTTCCTCCCTCCCTCCCTTCCTCCCTCCCTCCCTCCCTCCCTCCCTCCCTCCCTCCCTCCCTCGTTTATTCCGCTCTCCTTTCCACAGCGTTCGAGACGGGAAGCAACGGGAAGCGCAAGCCATCTAGAGTGTATTATGTAACCGAGTCATGTGACCTCTTTGCTTGACTGTCTTTCGCGCTCCAAGAAAAGAAAAGTCCAGATCGCGGCTCACACGCAATGAGATACGTGTGCATGGGTCTTTGCATGGCTCGCTCTCCCTGCATGACGCCAAAATCGCCGGACCATGCGCGGTAATAAGTGGAGGAGGAAAGAGGGTGGAAAGGGAGGATTGGGAGGGGGGGGGGAGGAAGGGAAGGAAGGAAGGTGGGAGGGAATCGTAGAAAAGGAAGGGAAGGTTGGAGAGCAATAAGATAAAGGGAATTAAAGAAAGTAGATGAAGGGTGGACGGGAGATCGAGAAAGGAGGAATGGAAGGAAGGGGAAGGGAAGGAAAGAATAGAAGGGAAGGAGGAAGGGGTGCATTGCAGGATCACGGACGAAAGGAGACGCGTGGGAGATGAACTCTCGCGCCGGTCGTTGCGGTGTCAATCTTCTCACGTTGTCCAGGAAGATTGCGTCGTGTCGTTCGCGCCACGCGATTCTCGTAGCTTTGCGCAATGGCAAATGTGCAATGGGATTCATGCATGTTTTTTTTTATCGTGGATTTCTGCACGTTGTGGGGTTATGAAAGGCCATTGCAGTTAAGAAAAAGTTTAATGTTTTTTTTTTCTTTTCTTTTGATATGATTTATATTTGATTTTTATTTTCATCTTAGTCTTAGTCTTAGTCTTAGTCTTATTCTCCTCCTCATCCCGATTCTCATCCTCCTCATCCTGGTAAACCCATTTACAATTTATCTCTAATCCTTCCGTCTTTCTCCTCCAGGTGAGTGCCGTGAAGCCGGGCGACGACGTGGCACCGACTAACGACCCCCCGTGAGTGTTGCGTCTTGCAGGGGACTCCAGCGATAATATTTTGCCCTCTTGTTTTGTACACATGTGTGACGTCCGGCGGGGGCTGCGGGGGCCAGCTCTTGGGCCTGGATTTGTGGGGCGATTTCTCCGGATTTCCTAGGCTGGTTGGGGCTAAATGGATTTTTGTTGTTGTTGACGTGTGATTTTTTGCTATGTTATGTTATTTGTCTAGAGTGTAAGTATTTTCGTTGTTTTAAGTTTGTTTTAATTGCATATGTTTAAGTTAAGTGCTGTCTGTTATTTGTTTAGTGTATATTGCTTTTTATGTTTGTTGGTGTTTATTTCTTGTCTTGCTTTTGCTAATTTTGATATAGATGTGATTAGATTTCCACATAGAATAGAGAAACTTATTGGGGTCGGAAGTAGAGTTGAGCAGGTATGTCACATCGATCGATCGGGTCAAATGCTGTCTATCGTGGGCTTGGTCATGATCCATTGGTGTAGTTGTTATTGCCTTTGTAGTTTACCTTGAAAAAAAAGAAAGTTACTCTGGAAAGTAAGTTGAGCGGTTGTCACTCTTGAAACTCCTCTGCCCCGCGGCTTAGGGAAGGAGTGTCCCCGGCTCCCTTTTCTCCTCCCCAGGGTGCAGTGGGCGCCGCGGACGTGGTTTTGCATGGTAAGGGAAAGGGAGGCGAAGGGGCGAGGGTAGGGGAGGGGGTAGGGGAGAGTGGAAGAGGAAGGGATAGGGGTAGGGGTATAGGGATGAGTGGAAGGGAGGTAGAGGTAGGTAGGGAAGGATGAGATGAAGGCGAGGGAGGACAGGAACAAGAGAGGGAAGGGGGAGAAATTTGGATAGGGGAAGAGGAGGGGGGCTAGGAGTAAGAAAGAGCGGAGGTAGGAGTAGAGGAAGGGGTAGGGAAGAGAAGGGGAAGGGGGAGGGGGGTAGAGGAAGGGGAGGGAGGGGGCATAGCTCCCGCCGTTCGTCTTTCTCCTTCCTCGTTTTCAGTTTTGTTTTGCTTTCTCTGGTGAGTCATTGATGGGCGCTTCAACTCCTTGCCCCCTGCCCCCTTCCCTTCCTTCCTCCCCCTTATTCTTCCCCCCTCCCCCTCCCCCTTCCCCCCACCCCTCCCCTACCAACACCACCACAGCCGCCTCGAGTCACGTCTTGTTTCCACAATGCCCTTTGTCTTTTTTTCGTGTCGTGTGTTCCCTGCCGACTCTTCCTTCCGGCTGTATACTTGGTTGTCGTCGTCGTCGTCGTCGTCGTCGTCGTCGTCGTCGTCGTCGCCTTTGGTATCGTCGTCATCGTCGTTATCATCGCCGCGTGCCTTACCTGCCATGCACCGGTATCAGGTGCCGGTGTCTGCGCCTTTTCCTGTTCTTTCCATTTCATGTTTTTATTCAGAAATGTATGGCCTATAAGAGGTAGACTAAAGTTGGGAGTGGGAGAGTGGATAGGGGAAAGAACGGGGGTACGAGTGGGCGTATGAGGAGGAGGAGGAGGAGGAATAGGAATAGGAATAGGAATAGGAATAGTAGTAGTAGTAGGAGTAGGAGTAGGAGTAGTAGGAGTAGGGTCAGGATCAGCCAGGGGAAAGGGTTGTGTTGTGTTGTCACGCCCTGGAGTTGAGTGACAGTTGAGTTGCCAGGGTGACATAGTCCCGCGTGGTGGGTGGTTCTGTCGCTGCGTGGCTGTAATTAGCGAAGGGGGGGGGGGGGAGTGTACTTTCCAGGGTGGGCTGGACGGTGGGAAAGCAGAATGCACGTTGCACGGTGGTCCGTTGGAGGGAGCGGTAGTGGTCGATGGTGGTGGGCAGGTGGGCATGAACATGGCCTAGGGGCGTGGTGGGCTGTATAGGAAAGAGGGAGAGACATATGCTGGGGGAATTATACAGAACCGTGTTATAGGTGTGTCTTTAAGATGGCCATGTCTCTCGCCTCATGGGGGAACACCTTCAGGGGGAAAATCATTCTTATGGCAGCAAGGTCGCAAAACTTGCTGACCGCGGGTGAGAAGCGTGTCGTGCCAAGCTGGCCAATTAGGAAACAGCCCTGTCACAGCACCGCCTTTTTCACCTCGTCTCCACCCCATTCATCTCACCTCCTCCTCATTCATCCAACTCCACTTCTACGTTCACCCTTGCCCATACCTAACCTCTGCCTATCTCGAGACACACCATAGAAATCTACACTTCTCCCTCGCCCTCCCATTTCCCTCTCTTCCACCTCCCCTTTCCCCTCCCCTCCTCCTTCCACCGCCGTCTTCCCCTTCTTCCTCTGCCATCTCCTTCCACCTCATCCCTGGACCGCCTCCACCTTTTCCATTTACCCTCTTACCCTCTCCTTCCAAAATCATCTTTCCACCTCCACACTTCCACCCCCACTCACTCCCTTTTCATCTTCCTCTCCCCTTCACCTTCCTCCCCCCTTCACCTTCCTCTCCCCGCTTCCTCTACCCCTTCACCATTCTCTCCCCCTTCCTCTACCCCTTCACCTTTCTCTCCACCTCTTCCATCATCACCATCCTCTCCCCATCCACTCCCCATCCACCCCCATCCACCTCCTCCACCTCTTGGTTCTTTCGCCAACGATCCCTCTTGCGGCCTTTCCCATTCACCCGCCTGAGCTGAGTGTGGAGGACGCACAAAAGCCCGAGCGGCGGGGAAGAACGGCGAGCAAACAACACCGAAAGAAAGGGACGAGGCAGGGATAACCAGGGAGGGAGGGAAGGAGAGGAGGAGGGAGGGGGAGGGAGGGGGAGAGGGAGGGAGGGAGGGAGGGAGATGGGAGGGAGTGAGGTAGGAAAGAAGGGAGGGTGGGAGAAGGAGAGAGGGAGTGGGAGGAAGGGAGGGAGAGGGAAGGAAGGAAGGAAAGAAAAAAAAAGAAAAGAGAAGGACACAGGCAGACAGACTGGTAGACAGTCGTGATGTCAGGTGTTTGAGAGAGAGACGTGAAAATGGAGGCCTTGTCTGTGTCTACATGTGAACTAAAGTCCAGTATTATTCTTTTTAGGATTTACGGTGTTATCACGCGGGGAGTTGAAGGGGCCAGTGAGTGTGAATGATGATTCATGAGGTTAATGAGTGATGATGAGGCGGGAAGAGGGAGAGGGGTGATGAGGCCTGCGTCCTGTGAGGTGGGCGTGGTGATGGAAGGCTGGTGACAGGACACGCGAGAGAAATAACGGAGGATGTACGAATACGCGAGTGAAAGTTGACAAATACACGCCCGGGTATGAGGGTAGGCGGTGCATGGGACACGGCCGTGGGCTTGAGGGTGCTAGAATGAGAATGGGGGGGGGGGGGGAGAAACTAGCGGGTTAGAGAGCAAGATGAAGAGGGAAGGTGGGTGGGAGGGACGGAGGAAGAAAAGAGTAGAGGCGTATAGAATAGAGTAGAATAGAGAAGAGAAGAATAAATAAGGGAATAGTAGAGTACAATGTTAGTGGGGCATAGAGAGCGAAGAATAGAGAGAGAAAGAAATAGTACTAGAGAAAGAGAGCAAGAGAGATCGAGAGAGAGCGAGCGAGCTAGGGAGAGACGAAAGGCGAATGGTGTAATATGCGGGATGGGCGATGAAGAAGGAGGCGGGGGAAGGAAAGGGAGGATGGAGCCGGGAGGGGGGAGGGGGTTGGATGCCCAAATGAAAGTAAGAAACTCGTTTATCTTCCCATCCATCCATACACCCCCGCCCCATCCTCCTTCGCACACGAACCTCGCTCTTCCTTCCTCTCTCCTCCGCCTCCATCCCCCCTTTTCTCTCCAACT
>BOPN01002042.1:155000-177500 GCA_017312705.2 Penaeus japonicus | reverse complement strand
AGTGTATGATATGCGGGCAGTTTTTACTACATGAACTCTTATATTTTCATCGACGGTTTTATTATTTTTTCGTACAACATCGCCGCCTTGTGTTGCAACTCTGGACTAAGAGTTCCGACATAGCCGTGTTATGTGAACATGTAAAATGTGTTGCTCAGTCTTGTTGTTCAGTGTCTGCTTTGCACATTGGCAGGGATAAAGTTCGGGCTATTGTGTGAGTGGTTTTACTCGGGGGCTGTAGAGGTTGGAGCATTGCAAATATAACATGCATTTGCACAAGCACAAACACACGCACTCTTATATGAACATGAACACTCCTTTAAACACTTACATGTACACCATTTTGAATCGGTACATGTACACGGATATGTACAAAAAAGTGTTCCAAATGTTAGTTATTGCCTATGGCCTGGTGTGACCGGAGGAAAAAAAGGCGAGGCGGCTACTCCCTGCGAGGTGGCTGTTTAGCGGCGGCAGAGTGGCAGTGACCAGTTATTAGGGATCGCCAGAGTGGTATATGACAGGAGTGAGCTTTGGGTGTTAATGGAAGCAGGTAGCGATTGCTTTTTATGGCGCTCCGAGAGAAGGGTAGAGGACGGTGCATGGAAGGGGGGAGGGAGGGAGGAAGAGACAGACAGACACACACAGAGATAGACATATAAAACACACACAGACATATAGACACTTCACATAGACACAAACACACACACACGCAGATAGACAATAGTAATAGCATTTGTCGAAAAGTGATGGAAAGAGTCGAGATGGAGTGACGGAGAGGCGGGTACGCGCGATGGGAGACATTGACGCAATAAGGGCAGAAGAATGTTCACTCAAACAGATGGTGTGATGGAAAAGAGGGATAAAAAAGGAGGAGGGGACGAAAGAAGGGTGGTGACGGCGAGGGGAGGTGTTTGGAACAAGAGGAGGAGGAAGAGGAGTACAAGAACAAAAACAAAGACAAGAAAGGGATAAAAGGTATAAATGGAAGGAGGAGAGGGGAAAATAAGATGAATACGGAGCTGGAGAAGCAGAAGGAGAAGAAGGAAGATAGTGAGGGTGAGGAGGGTGTGACATCAGGAGATCTTAGGGATTAAGTTGCACGTGTACACCCTGTCACTCGGCCGTTGTATTTGTTTTTTTGTTTTGTTCGTGTTCTTGACTGTTGGTGTCACGGCTGCTGGCATTCCCTTTTCAGGTTTTGATCTGTTTTTTTATTTTTTTTTATTTTTTTTATTTTTTTTATTTTTTATTTTTTAAATCATCTCTTCATCTTCACAAGTATCTTTATCATCATTCTCTTCCTTTTCGTTCTTCGGCTCCTATCATTCGTGTTTTTCCTCTTCCTCCTCTTCCTATTCCTCCACCACCTCTTCCTTCTCATGTTCCTTCTTCTCCTCCTCCTCCTCCTCGTTTGTGTGTGTGGGGTATATCGTATCCCTTTTCCTCCTCCACCCCTCCCCTGTACTTATATTTCTCAATCTGTTAGTTGTTCATCCCCCCTTTTCCCCCCTTCCCTCCTCTCCCCTTAACCTTTCTTTTTCTTCCTCTTTTTCATTTTCATGTTTCTATTCTCCTACCTCCTCTTTTCTCTCCTTTCATCCCCCCATTGCTCCCTTTCCCCTCCTCTCCCTCTCTCACCCCCCCATTGCCCCCCTCCCCATCCTCTTCCCATCTCACCCCTCTGAAACCATAAAAGTAAACACTTGATATTTCCATTTTAACTCTGGCCTCTCGATCATTTGTGGCACGATCTCATTACTATTCTTTTCTCTTCCTTCCTTAATCTCTCTCGCTCTCTCTCTCTCTCTCTTTCTCTCTCTCTCTCTCTCTCTCTCTCTCTCTCTCTCTCTCTCTCTCTCTCTCTCTCTCTCTCTCTCTATGTATATATATATATATATCTATCTATCTCTATCTCTATCTCTAACTCTAACTCTAACTCTAACTCTAACTCTAACTCTAACTCTAACTCTAACTCTAACTCTAACTCTAACTCTAACTCTATCTATCTTTCTATCTATCTCTATCTATCTATCTATATATATATATATATATATATATATCTCTCTAACTCTAACTCTAACTCTAACTCTAACTCTAACTCTAACTCTAACTCTAACTCTAACTCTAACTCTAACTCTAACTCTAACTCTAACTCTAAATCTAACTCTGTCTATCTTTCTATCTATCTTTCTATCTATCTTTCTATCTATCTCTATCTATCTATCTATCTATCTATATATATATATCTATTTATCTATTTATCTATATATCTCTATCTCTCTCACTCTCACACTCTGCTTCCTTCCCTCCCTTCGTTTTCTTCCCTCTCTCCCACCTTCCCTTCTCTCCCTCCCTCCCTTCCCCTTCTCCCACCTTCCCTCCCATGCACCCGCGCGTAGGGAAAGTGCGCGAGCGGCCCGGGGCTTGGCAGGTGGGCGGCCGCGGCGCTCGCTTCCACCTGGAACAATTACTCTCGCTCCTCGGGACATTAGCAGAAGCCTTGCATGCCGGAAGAGCTCCTGTTCTCATGGTTGACGGGGCTTGTAAAACACTAATGATGATTGTAGAACATCAGGGCGAAGGGGCATGCCTGGCTCTGGTGTTGGTGGTGGGGGGGGGGGGAAGATGCGCGAGAAAAAGGACGAGAAAGTATTTAATGAGTGATAGCGCGAGTGGGCGTTGGTGTGGGCGTGGGCGTGGCGTCCTGCGTGGTGGAGGGAAGCACCCCTAACTTTCCGTCGTAAAAACAAGACGATAAACAAATTGTTTTGTTGTTGTTGTGGGTGCGGGTGTTTGAGGTGCAGGTTAGCGAATTGAGGGAGAAGGTAAACAGGGAATGAAAGAGGGAGGAGGAGAGCGAAGAGGGAAATGGGGGAGAGAAAGAGATGGATATGATGAAGGAGATAGAGAGGGAAGAGGGAATGAAAAGAGAGGGAGAACCAGCAAAGAGGAGAAACAGCAGGAGGGAAAGAGCGAAAAAGAAAGAAAGAAAAAAGGAAGAGATACGAGAGTTAGAGAGTTAGTTCACACATGTATTGTATGATGGGTGGGATCGTGGGCGGGGTGTTGGGCGGGAAGGGGAGATAGGGGAGGGTGTGGTTGGGTAGGGGAGGTCAAGAAGGGACGGTGTAGTAGGGGGGGGAAGGGAAACGTAGCCATCATTGTGTAGCCTTGGACCCCTGCTCTTGTTTCTGCTCCTGCTGCGATGGAGGAGGAGGCTGTTTCTGTGCGTGCTTGAGAGAGGGAGGAAGGAGGAGGGAAGAGGTGGTCGGAGGGAGGGAGGGGAGAGTAGGAGGGAACAAATAGGATGGAGGGGAAGAGGGAAGGAGAATAATAAAGATATAGGGAAAAGGGAGGAAGTGAGACCGAGAGAGGGAGATGGGAGGGAGGAGAGGAATAAGGGAGAGGAATAAGGGAGAGGGAGAGAGATAAAACGGGAAGTGTTGCTGCGATAGCTTTATCGGCGTCGTTCGTTCGCCATTGGTTGCATTGCTGTCCAGGATGTCGATGACAAGGGATGTGGTTGTGATAATGGCGGGCGGCGGCGGCGGCCACGACGAGGGCGCGAGCGGAGTGACTCGCAGCGGGCGTGATGGGCGTCGAGGGTTGTTCGGGCGGCTGTGCAGTGATTCTAAGTGGCGTCGTCAGCGTGGCGGTGACTTATCTCTGGGTAGTCACGGTTCTGTTGACATCATGGCGGGCCAGTGTAGTGGCCACTTTGCCACGCTGGATATTGCGTGTCTACTCTTATCGTGGTTATGCTCCAGCTAAGTGGGTGCTAGCCTTCAGAATTCATTCTCTCTCTCTCTCTCTCTCTCTCTCTCTCTCTCTCTCTCTCTCTCTCTCTCTCTCTCTCTCTCTCTCTCTCTCTCTCTCTCTCTCTCTCTCTCTCTCTCCCTCCCTCCCTCTCCTCCTCCCTCTCCCTCTCTCTCCCTCTCTCTCCCTCTCTCTCCCTCTCTCTCCCTCTCCTTCTCTTCCTCTCTCCTCTCTTCTCTCTTCTCTCTTCTCTCTTCTCTCTTCTCTCTTCTCTCTTCCCCCTCCCTCCCTCTATCCCTCTCTCTCACCCTCTCTCTCACCCTCCCTATCACCATCCCTCTCACCCTCTCTCTCACCCTCCCCTTCCATCTCCCCCTTCTTCTCCCTCCCACCTCCCACCTCCCTCCACCTCCCACCTCCCACCTCCCACCTCCCACCTCCCACCTCCACCTCCTCCTCCTCCTCCTCCCTCCTCCCTCCCTCCTCCTCCTCCTCCTCCTCCTCCTCCTCCTCCTCCTCCTCCTCCTCCTCCTCCTCCTCCTCCTCCTCCTCCTCCTCCTCCTTATCCTTCCCCTTCCCCTTCCCCTTCATTCCTCTCCTCATTTTTTCCTCACGAAGCAGTAACAGAATCGTTTCATTTGATATAGCATGTTCGGGAACACACACACGGATGTATTCATGCTTAGCTTAAAGTATGCATTTTATTTATTTATTCTTTTAACTTTGTCGAATATGTTTTGTTCATTCAGTATCATTTAGAAAGAGAATCAACTGGGACGGTGTTATGTCCCCTTCTTCTCTCTCTCTCTCCCTTCTGCTCTTCTCTCTCTCCTGCTCTCTCTCTCTCTCTCTCTCTCTCTCTCTCTCTCTCTCTCTCTCTCTCTCTCTCTCTCTCTCTCTCTCTCTCTCTCTCTCTCTCTCCCTCTCTCCCTCTCTCCCTCTCTCCCTCTCTCCCTCTCTCCCTCTCTCGGGCATCCGAACGACCCTTGCGTTTCCGCGTTTGGATAACAAGTTATTGTAGTAACGTAGTATTGTATGTTTGATTTCATTGTGATAATGTTTGCTTTTATTGCGATTATTGTTCATGAATTAAGCATCTGTGATTAGGATTGAGATTAAAAAAAACAACAACCGTAATTGAACAAAAAGCCAGGGGCTTCTTTATGATCGCACCTACGTGTCTTCAGGTCCACCTCGATGGTTTTGACATGATCCTGATCCTTAAAAAAATATATATATATATATATCTGCAGTTGTTGGTTGAAGGGTTGTCGCGGCGGGTGTCGTCGCTCCGACCGCGGGGGAAGGAAGAGAGGAATGTCGCGGCCAATTGAGACGTCGCCTCCTTCGTTGAGATGCGACGCCACCCGTGCCGCCGCGCCCGCCCACATGGCCGCCCACACGCCATCAGGGGGCGACACCCACGCCCCGCCCGCCCGGAGTCTCGTGCTCAGCTCAAATCGCCTGCCGTGTTCGGGTACCTTGCCGTCTGGGCTCGGTCGGTGCGACTGCTGTTTGTGCATTGCCTGTTCCTCCTGCGGACGGCTCGTTGGTTAATTGTTCATTATGGTTTTATCATCATCACCACCACCACCACCATCATCATCATCATCATCATCATCATCATCATCATCACCGTCATTATCATCATATCACCACCATCATCACCACCGCCACCACCACCATCATCATTATCATATCACCACCATCACCATATCATCATCATCACCATTATCACCACCACCATCATCACCACCATCACCACCATCACCATAATAACATCATCATCACCACCACCATTATCACCACCACCCATCATCATCACCACCATCATTATCATCATATCACCATAATAACTCATCATCATCATCACCACTATCATCAACATCATCATCATCATCATCAATCACCACCATCATCATTATCATCATATCACCACCATCACCATAATAACTCATCATCAACATCATCATCATCGATGCTGATGTACTGTCACGTCGTGTCGCCATTCCCTCTTGCTGCATTTATTCGAGATGCAACAGTTTGCGGTCGATGCTCAATCACTGTCGTTGCGCAATTCACTTTTCCTCTTTTTTCCCATGCATCGTAATTATTGGATTGCGCTCTAGGTTCGTTCGTTATTTTGTTTGCTCGTTCTCTCGTTTTCTCTTTCACTCATTCTCTCGTTCTCTTGTTCTCAACCGTTCTCTCGTTCTCAACCTTTCTCTTTTGGTCAAGAATGACGAGTGGCGTTTGTGTGGGACTTTCTCGTGTCGTGTTACTCAGTTAACCAGGTTTTTTTTCTTTTCTTTTAATTTGTTCTCTTAGCTATTTATCCTCTCGTTCTCTCTCACTATCCTCCCTCTGTTTATTCTGATCTTCCGTCCCTCCTCATCCTCTTCCTTCCTCTGCGTATTCACAGCTATCCTATTATCGGGAGTTCCCATGAGGAAGTTAGGAAGGGAAACGTCTTGCCCTCTCCTTCCTTATATCGGGAGTGAGTGAGAGGGGAGAAGGGAGGTTGGAGGAGAGGGTATGGGGAGGGGCAGAGGAGGGGGAGGTGTAGGGGAGGAATAAGTGAGGGGAGGGATGGGGTGGGAAACAGGAGAGGGAGGGGAGGGGAAAGGAGTGGTAGGATAGGTAAGGAGGGGCTGGAATGGGGTGTGTGGGGTGGGGTGGGGTGGGGTGGGATGGAGTGGGGGTACGCGAGTGCCCGGCGACGGCTATTATCTCGACCGCCGCCATTACCGATACAATTACCTCTCGCCGATGCCATTACCACAACCGCCCGCCACAAACCAACAGAACATCATCGCCTCCCAATTTTCCCTCTTTAGGAATGCTAAGGCCGGCGAGGCAGCGCGGGGAAGGAGGGGGAGAGTGAGGGAGTGCGAGAGTGAGTGTGAGAGTGAGTGTGAGAGTGAGTGTGAGAGTGAGAGTGAGAGTGAGAGTGAGAGTGAGAGTGAGTGTGAGAGTGAGAGTGAGAGTGAGTGAGAGAGTGAGTGAGAGAGTGAGTATTAGAGGGGTTGTAGGGAGTGAAGGGGTGGAGGGAGTGAAGGAGAGTGAAAGACTGAGGGAGTAAGGGAGAGGGAAAAAGTGAGAGAGGGAGAGAGTGTGGGAGTGAGAGAATGACGGAGTGAGGGAGTGAGGGAGTGAGTGAGAGCGAGAGAGGGAGAGAGTAAGAGAGAGACAGTGCATATGCTCGCGCGCGCGCGCGCGCGTGTATGTGTGTCTGTGTCTCTGAGTCTGTGTCGGTGTGTGTGTGTGTTTTTATGCTATGTTCGTCTGCGAGTGTGTCTATAAATACATGTATATCCAGTATTTATGTGTTCTTGTGAGTGTGCATGTGTGTGTGCGCATGTGAATGACGCATGCATGGCTTTCCTCGGGGTTGGCTCACTTGGAACCACGTGAGGCCAGTTCTGCCTGTCACTTCGCCTCATTTACTGAGTCACCTGTGAGGGTGCTTCCCCTTCTACCCCTCCCTCCCTCCCTCCCTCCCTCCCTCCCTCCCTCCCTCCCTCCCTCCCTCCCTCCCTCCCTCTCTCTCTCCCACCCCACTCCTCCATGATCCCCTCCCCTCATACGCTTTCAGTGTTGCAGGAATCGTCGTTGCAACTGATCGCGTTTCTCCGGGAATTGTGTGACTTCCACTCTACCTCCCCCTCCCCCCTTCTTTCCATGCCGCTTCCACTTCATCTCTTCCTACTTCTTTCCCCTTCTCCCCTTTCCTTCTTCCCCCTTTCCCCTTCCTCCTCCTCCTTCCATTCCTCCTCCTCTTCCCTTCCTCCTCCTCCTCCCTTCCTCCTTTCCCCTCCCCCTACCTCTTTCCCCTTTTCTCCTTTCCCCACCCCTTCCCCTTTCCCCTCCCCTTTCCCCTTTCCCCTTCCCCTTCCCCTTCCCCTTCCCCTTCCCCTTGCATTTCCATATCCACTTTCTCCTTCCTCATTCTTTATTCCTCCTTGACTATTTCCCTTTCCTCTTCATCCCTCTTCCTTCCCCCTTCGTTAATAATTTTTCTTCCTCCCCCCCCTTCCCTCCCTCCCCTGTTTCCCCATTCTTCGTTCCCTATCTCCTCTCTCCTCTCTCCTCTCTCCTCTCTCCTTCCTGCTTCCTGGCTCCCCCTCCCCTCCCCTGCCTTCAGTCTCTTTTGCCGGATATCCGATCAGGTTGCGGGGTCGGTCTGGCATCATTTTTGATTTACTTTATAGAAAACGCTTAACTTCATATTCCGATTTTGATTAGCTACTGCATTTGAGTTGATTAGACTTTCATTAAATATTTTCTCTTGGTTAAAATCATTATTATTAATTTGCGGAAAAGAAATCATATTTCATGCTGATGAGGTAAACTTCCAAGTAATAGATACCTGTAATTATGTCTGAATGTCGGCGCCATGTTCGCGGTCGGTCGGTTGCGCCGGGAGCATAATGGGCGGGCGAGAGCGGCGGGCGAAATCGGGTGTCGTCGGCGATCCGCTACGGCCGGTTCGGCTGACCGGAATTGTGCGGACGTTGGAGAATCGTTAGGCGCTACCGTCGGGGCCGATAGGAATGAGGAGGAAATGAATGAGGGGATGGATGAATGAGTAAACGACTTTGTGTTGGTGGCAGTGGTTGATGGAGCAGCAAGGGTGACGGTGAGAATGAATGGAAAAAATGGGGGAAGATGAGGTGCGCCAGCTCAGTTGCAATGATTTATGTTATAAGAAACATGAGACACACACACACGCACGCGCGCACGCACGCACACACACACACACACACACACACACACACACACACACACACACACACACACACACACACACACACACACACACACACACACACACGCACGCACGCACGCACACAGATAGGCCTTCGCCGCCTCCCAAGGTGTGACCCGCAGCATTCGAGCGTTTCTCCGGCGCTCGAAAGGCGGCCATTAAGGAGCAGCTCGGCCTCGAGTTTTATCGGCCGTCGGGGAATGACCCTCTTTAATTCCGCACTGATTGGAGAGGTTGTTTGGCCATTAGCATGTCATTTGAATAATGCGGGAGAACGAGGGGGGGGGGGCACTGGCGGCCGCGGCGGGAGGTGCCGGTTTCTCTTTATTGTTTTTCGTAGTTTTGTTATTTGTGTTAGTGTTAGTTGTCATATTGTGTTTATTTACGTTTTCACCTATAGTGTTGTTATATTGATGTTTTCAAACGAGAAGAGATCACATATGATACGTTGTTTTGTCCCCCCCCACCCCAAGCCTCACGCCACTGCGACTTCTGCTTGCGACGTGTGGGCGGCTCGCTTGCGTTCAAGACGGCTATGTGGGCGTTGTTTCAGCTCTGGGCGTTGTTTTACGTTCATGTCAAATGTATGTCTATATAGCAATGTCATGTGTGTATCTATTCATCTATTTACCTTTTCATGTCATGGCATATACCAGTCTATATGCCATATCATGTATATCTATTTATCTGTCTGTCCTATCAATCACGTCCATCAATCTCTCAGTCTATATACATCGTCATATACGCTGCGCACATATATATATGTATATATGTTAGGCGAATACACACGACAGAGGATGTATTTACATGTCAGCTCATTCGTTTGTTTATTTATCGGGGTAATTGTGCTCGTTTCATACGGTAAACACTCCCTCGTTGTTATGACTTCTAAATTATTATTTACAGGACTCCATTATGTATTATTGCTATGACAATTATTGTTGTTATTATTATCACTACTGTTTTATTATTGGTATTATTAATGTTGTTATTATTTTTATTACATATGTTATATTATTATAGTTATTTTTATTATTATTATTATTATTATTATTATTATTATTATTATTATTATTATTATTATTATTATTACTGTAGTTGTTATCGTCATTATGATCATTAGTTGCTTTTGTTTATTATTTGTGTATTACGCCCCCCACCCCCTCCTCAGTCCAGCTGTTGCCGTGGTAAGTGGGCGATGCGTGCGCTGTTGTCCTTGCTTGCGACTCCAGGCTCTTCGGTACACTCACGGGGTATGACCTTTCGTTACCGAGAGTCATGGCGTTTTGGTTATTGGGATTATTGTTGTTGTTGTTTTTCGTTATGGCGAGTGGTGTTTCGTCTGTCTGTTCTGGCTTGCGATTATCCGGGTCGTGCGTATTTTGGGCGTGGCAGTTGTTTAGAAAGGGGGCAGACAGACAGACAGGCAGGCAGGCAGAGAAGAAAAGAGGAGATGAGTTTGACGATTGTCTAGGCTATAGGGTTGCACCTGTCGTAGTGGCGTGATTAACGGCGTATTAAGTTTTTAATCAGAGCCGATGCAGCTAATAGTTTAATCGCCGGGTTTTGAGTGGCGGTGCGTCAATGGAGGTGTGTGTGTGTGAGTGTGAGTGTGAGTGTGTGTGAGTGTGTGTGAGTGTGTGTGAGTGTGTGTGAGTGTGAGTGTGTGTGAGTGAGTGTGTGTGTGTGTGTGTGTGTGTGTGTGTGTGTGTGTGTGTGTGTGTGTGTGTGTGTGTGTGTGTGTGTGTGTGTGTGTGTGTGTGTGTGTGTGTGTGTGTGTGTGTGTGTGTGTGTGTGTGTGAATATTGTGTGTGTGTTGTGTGCACTTGCTTGCTGCGGAGAGGAGAGGTGTAGTGTGATGGGCGTGGGTGGATGGGGGAGGAGGGTGGGGTGGGGAAGGAGGATCGGATGGCTCGGGACGGGGGTAGGTGTTGTGGTGGGGGAGGGCCGGGCGGGGCGGGCGGGGCGGGGAGACGGTGTGCTTAAAGGCAGTCTCCTTGGTCTTGTTTCAAGGAAGTCGGGTATGTTCTTCTCAAGGTCGGAGGATGGAAGAGACAGGGGGATACGCGGGCGAGATGGAGTGGCCAGATAAGTCGATACGGATTGGGAGATTGTTGCTGTATATAAATAGATATAGATTGGTATAGATAGATATAAATAGGTGAATTGTCGTTCTGTATAGACAGATCGGTGTAAACTGGTAGATTATCACTTTATATGAATAGATGAATTGTCACTGTATGTAGATGAATAGATAGATTATCACTTTATATAGATAGATAGGTAGATTGTCAATATATATATATATAGATAGGTAGATTGTCACTGTATAGAAAGATAGATAGATTGTTACTGTATATAGATAGAGCGATAAAGATATATAGGTCGTGTGTGTAGATAGATAGGCCGATAGAACATTCAAGTCGAAAAATATAGTAAATAGATGTAGAAGATATGCATATATGTACAGTTCGTGGAGGTAAACAAGAAAGGGAGACAGACATAGACACCGGATACAGACAGACACAGACCAAGCCTTCTGAACAGCAATTGCGCCAGTTGGGGGGGGGGTGAGATGGATGATGGGTGCAATCGCCGGTGACAGGAGCAACAAAGGAAAGGCAGAAGAAGTAAAAGAAGTAGATAGATATATTTTTTCACCCCAGGCAAATGCATGATGTCACCGTGTCGTCAAACAAGCACACCAGCGCCGCCACCACCCGGCACTGCAGACATGCTCAAGGCACTCAATGGATAATTGTGTCATCTGGCGGTGCCGTCTCCCCCACCCCTCTCCCCTCGTCCTCTCTCCTCTCCTCTCTTCCCTTCTCTTTCCTTCTCCCCTTATGCGTCTTCATTACCCTATTCCTTCGGTTCTCATGCTTCTGCGCCTCCACCTATACCTTTTTGTCGTCTTCCTTTTACTATTCCTCCTCCTCCTCTCCTCCCTCCTCCTCTCCTCCCTCCTCCTCCTCCTCCTCCTCCTCCTCCTCCTCCTCCTCCTCCTCCTCCTCCTCCTCCTCCTCCTCCTCCTCCTCCTCCTCCTCCTCCTCCTCCTCTTCTTCCTCCTCCTCCTCTTCTCCCTCCTCCTCCTCCTCTCCTCCTCCTCCTCCTCCTCCTCCTCCTCCTCCTCCTCCTCCTCCTCCTCTTTCCTCCCTCTCTCCCTCCTCCTTCGCCCCCCCCCCCTCTCATTCCCCCGTGCAAAGTGCTTGCGGTTGCAGGTTCCCCTTGTCGTGTTGCTCAGATGGGCAATAAGAAGTGATAGCGATCGTTTGTTAATGGGTGGGCAAGGGGGTGGGGGTAGGGGTTAGGAAGGAGGGGGAAGGGAGGTGGGGTGATCACTCTTATTTATTTGCATATTTTCCGGTTATATTCATTGCTTTCTTGTTTTTCGTAATGGCGTATCAGCCTTCATGTCAAAACCGCAAAAGAAGAATAAAAAGAAGTTGCTCAAGGAAGGCTGGAGAGCGGTCTTGCGTCACGTGAATGGATAGCGGCGAAGAGGCTTGCTGAAGAGAGGAGGAAGAGGAGGAAGGAGAAGGAGGAAGAGGGATAGGAGGGGATAGAGGATAAAGAGGAGGGAGGGGGAAGAGGATAAAGAGGAGGGAGGGGGAAGAGGAGAAGGGGGAGGGAGGAAGAGGGAGGGAGGGTGAAGGGGATGGAGGGTGACGGGGAGAAAGAAGAAGAAGAACATGTTATAGAGGAGGCGGAGGAGAAAAGAAGAAGAAGAAGAAGAAGAAGAAGAAGAAGAAGAAGAAGAAGAAGAAGAAGAAGAAGAAGAAGAAGAAGAAGAAGAAGAAGAAGAAGAAGAAGAAGAAGTAGGAGTAGGAGTAGGAGTAGGAGTAGGAGGAGAAGAGGAAGAGTCCTGAAGCTGCGTGGCTTGAGCTATAACGGGTTCCTTTACCCTGGGGTTCTTGCGACTGTGAAGGTGCTTGGGGGAGCTCGTACTGGGAAACCTTTTATTTACAGAGGGGGGGGGGTTAGGGGGCCCTTGGGAAGTGGGGTGGATGCTAGGGGAGGAATGTAAGTGCTGGCGAAGGGGGAGGGGGGAAACAAGGGGCAAGACTTTTGGATCGGGGATGGGGTGAATGGGCAAGCATGAGGTCGAGGGGTCCGGTATGGGGGGGGGATACAAGGGAAGGGGAGGAAAGGGAAGGGAAGGAAAAGTAAGGGAAGGAAAAGTAAGGGAAAGGAGGGGGAAGGGAGGAGAGGGGAAGGAAAGGGGTGCTATAACGCAGGTCATTTTACTCTTGGGAGCCTACATTAGGATAGAAAATGACGCGTTCTTCCTCCAGCTCAGTCAGTGGTTGCGAGGAATGGGGGAGAGGTGGAGGGGAGGGGAAGGGAGGGTCTTTATAAGCAGGGGATTGGGGTCCCTTTTTTCTCTTACTCCTTGTGGTCGTTGCAGGTCAAGGCTACGTGGCTTGGAAAGGTCGTTGGACACTTGAAGCGTTTAAGGACAAAAAGGTCTTTTCGTGTGCATGCATTTCTTTATAACTTTTTTGGGTGTAATTGTTTAACTTATCTATGGAAGATGAAAGTGTGTTTGTGCGTGTGCGTGTGCGTGTGTGTGTGTGCGTGTTTGTGATTATGCATGTCGTTATGATAGTGATTAAGTGCGTATGTCCGTAGGCGATAAAGCAGGGTGTGTACAATTTTAATGCGAGCAGGTAATGCAATCGCGACACGCAGCTCTATCATAAGGAAGTCATAAGGTGTGTGGTAAGACACCCTGGGTTGAGTGTGACAGGATGATGGGGTTGCGGCCGGAACCTTAATGGTTGGTGACTGACTGACTGGTGAGTGAGTGTACGTGTGTGTGTGTGTGTGTATGTGTGTGTGTGTGTGTGTGTGTGTGTGTGTGTGTGTGTGTGTGTGTGTGTGTGTGTGTGTGTGTGTGTGTGTGTGTGTGTGTGTGTGTGTGTATGTGCATGTGTGTGTCTGTGTGTTGTGTGTGTGTGTAAACTGTTCTGTGTGTCCCCGTGTGTGTCGAGCTGTCCATTCTTGCCCATTCCCTCCTGCTTCCCCCTTCCTCGCCTCGCTACCCCATTGCTGATCACGTTTGTTGGGTGACGTCCTTCCCTTCTTTAGGGGGTTAGACCCAGGACAGGCAGAGGGGGAAGTAAAGGAAGGGGAAAGAAAAGGGAGGTGAGGAGGTAAAGGGTAGAGGAAGAGAAACAGGAAGGAGAGGGAAAAGGACACGGGGAAGTAAAGCGAAGGGAAAGAGGAAGGAGAGGGAATAGGAGGCGGGGAGGTAAAGCGAAGGGGAAGAGGAAGAATAGAGGGGCGAGGAGGGGGTAAGGGGAAAGAGAAGGGAAAGGGTTAAGAAAGGAAAGAGAGATGGGGAAGCAAAGTGAAGTGTAGAGGGAAGGGCATGTGAGAGGAATGGAAATCAAAAGAGGAATGGAAATCAAAAGAGGAATGATAATAATGATAATAATAATGATAAGAAGAAGAAGGAGAGGAAGAGGAAGGACAGAGAGGCGGGAAGGCAAGGGTAAGGTTAGAAGGAGGGTGGGGGGTGTGGGGGGGGGGGTTAAGAGGTGTTGGATAGGGCGCTTGGCAAGGGTTACAGGGAGGGTGTTGCTTCTGTCGTGTCAGGGCGCGGGGGATCATGTCTAGCGGAGAGATCAGGTGTGCGACGTGATGCCGGCGATGGCTTATCATGTGGCTTATCGGATGTGCTGCTCTTATCTGTTTTTCTGTTTTGACTCTTCTTCCTCTCTTTATTTTTATCTGTTTTTTTTCTTTTCCTTCTTTCGTATGTATCTTTTGTCTGCGTCTTGATGTATTGCGCTAAGTATGCTAACAGTGCTATGATTCGTGGCGATATTACCGGGTGTGAATGAGAGGGATTGAAAGAGGGACGGGAAAGAGAAAAGAAAAGAGAGTAATAGAGAGAAGAGAGTGATCGAGAAAGAAAAAACAGAAGCGAGAGTGTGATAGTGAGACAAACAGACAAGAAAAAAGGGAAGAAGGGAGAGAAGGGAAGGATGGAGGCATGGACAGAGAGAGGGAGAGATAAGAGAGAGATAAAAAGATAGAAAGAAAAATAGATAAAAGAGAGAGAGAGAGAGAGAGAGAGAGAGAGAGAGAGAGAGAGAGAGAGAGAGAGAGGGAGAGAGGGAGAGAGAGAGAGAGAACGCCCTGGCAAGACTTCAACCTCGCGTCAGCCAGCATCCGGTGCCTGGGGGAGACACCAACACCAACTCTGCGGTCACGAAACAATTCCGACAAGGCGTTCTGCGGGACCCTTGTGCGGAGATCCTTATCTGGAGGGCTTCCTGCACTCGCGCCCATCCTCCTCCTCCTCCTCCTCCTCCTCCTCCTCCTCCTCCTCCTCCTCCTCCTCCTCCTCCTCCTCCTCCTCCTCCTCCTCCTCCTCCTCCTCCTCCTCCTCCTCCGCCTCCTGACCTGCTGGAGATGATATGGGCGTTGGTGGGATGAACTTATCTTCCTTCTCCCTCTCGACGGATCGTTACAAATATTCATTTATATGTTAGTCTTACTTTAATTTATTTTCGACTAAAAAACAACTCTTCCCTGCGTGACTACCGGGCAGCCTGACCCTCGCTCTCCCTCTCGACGGACGGGCGGATTGTGTTTTTGTTTATTTATTTTGTGGCTTATTTTTTGTGTATTTTAGTTTGCCAAAGAAAACTCGGCCCTGCATGACTGTCGGGCCGGGGCGGTGGTCAATGTTCTCCTAAAGCCGCCCTTATCGGCTCAATACTGATCGGAGGGAGATCAGCGGCCAAAAAGGAGCACAGGGAGTGGGAAGAATGAGCTGGAGGAGAAAAATGAAGAGCACAGGGAGTGGGAATAATGAGCTGGCGTGCTGGGTCTCGCAGAGGGACACGACGGCTGGTTTTTATTTTGATTTTATTTTGATTTTTTTGTTTTTATTTTTTGGCCCGGTTTCTTTTGTTTTCTTTTCTTGGTTGTCTGATTTTTTTCGTTACTTTTTTTTTCTTTATTTCTGGGGAGTGTTGTTCATTTTGTACGTTCTTGTTTTACTTGAATGGTGAAGTTTGGAAAATTGAAGACGTTTCTCATTGTTTTTTTCTCTTCAGAGAGCGATTGTGAGAGCTGCGAAAATTATGATTTTGCTAATTGGAGTTATATTTAAGTCACATTTTCTGTGCATTTGCCATTTTTATCCAACGAATTGATAAGTGGAACTAGAAATTGATTAATGTGTGATTAGTCGCCTTTGATATTTCTCCTCAACCACTTCTTTCTTCCTCAAATGTTTGAGATAAAGCGTATAGTTAAACCAGGCCTATGAGTAGTGAAGAAACATTATGCTAATGTATGACAGAGCTCTTCGGGGTCTGTGGGAAATGGGGGATATCATAAGGCAGATCCATAATTACTTACGTGCTTTTCTAGGAAGAGTTCGTGTGCGCGCGAGTTCATTGTCATATGTATATATCTGATGGGCTTCTCTATGCATACGAATGAGCACACGCATCTTTGTCCACACATTATGTTGAATGCCCATTATACATTATGTTGAAGAACCCCCCCTCCCCCTTCCTCTAAGGAGCGAGGTACAGCAGGCAAGGAGCTCCCGCCCGCACCCCTGCTCACCCCCACCCGCCCGCCGCCCGCCGCCCGCCCGCCGCCTGCGTGCAATATCAGCTCAAGCCAAATAGTTTCATCACCTCTTTACCTCATCACGTTACAGCTGTGCCACGGGTGACGTCTGCGGTGACGCCTCGGCTTACCGTCTTCGCTACTAATTGGTTCGCTTTCGGGGACGCGGCGAGGAATTTGTTTAGTTTTTTTTTATTTACATTTTTTGGGGGTTTACAATTTCCCTTCTCTTTTTTTTCTTTCTTTTTTACCCCGTGACATGATCGTCTCTGACCGCGCCGGATCGGGAATGTGCGAGAGCCGTTCATTTACATACCGAGGGCGGGTGTAAACGCCGAGTTATCTTGTCCGTGTTTACTCTGCTGACACTTTAGACTCGAGAAAGGCGCCGTTTGGGAGCGGTCGGCGGGATCATTATGCTCGGCGGGGCTGTCGGACAGGCGTTTTCGCGCTACGTGTGAATCGGACGGGGGAGGGCGTCCATTTCCGGGCGATTTGCTTGTGAACCTTGCGTTGCTTGCGGCTGCTTCTCTGCTTGCGTACGGGGAATGGGGGGGGGCAATTGGTCTCACGTGTGCATGTACACGCAAAAGCGCCCACGTGCACGATCGCAAGTACGAATAACACACTCACAAATACACATACTTACACACACGAGCACATACGCACAAACACACGCACGCACAAACACACACTAACGCGCGCGCGCTTTTGTGTGTACACCGGAAGAATAAGTGGGCGAAGGGAAAGAGGAAGCAAGAAAATGAAAGAAAAGTGTTGCAGCAGGAGAGTGAAAAGGCTAAGGAGACACGGGCGTGTTTGTTCGGAACGGGAAATGAGGGGTGGCTAGGGCGGGCGTGTTCCCCCCGCGGGCGTCTTTGCCGCCGTAGACAGGTGGAGAGCAGGACAGAAACACGAAATTAAGTCTGGTTAGGTTGTTGTTCGCGGTGGCGGCGGCGGCGATGAGGTTGTGGCCCCGTGTTGTCGCTGCGCCTGTCCGTGTCCGGGTGTTGTTTTAGGGGTTTGGGTAATTGTTGTGATTTCATCATTGTCATTAGTTTCATCATTATCATCATCATCATCATCAATAATAATCATCATCAGTCTTCATCATCATCATCATCATCATCAGTTGCCCATTGTTCATCACATAACGCACCGCCCATATTTGCCTGTGTTCGCCCTCCACAACACCAGTACTCACACCGTTAATGTTACTCCTATAGCGGATCTGTTAACGAGTGTGTATCCCCCTAACTGTGTTCTCCTCATGGATTTACGAGCGTTGTCACAGCCTGTTGCATTGCAGTAACGAGGTTGGATAAGGCGTCGCTTGGTCGGTGTTCTGCGGCCTTTGGCGGCGTGTTAGACGAGTTGTAGACGCGTTGCTGATTGCTTTTATAGGTCTTCTTATGGGCGTTGGTTATTGGATTCGTTTTCGTTTTGCTTTACTGTCGTGCACTTTTTGGAGTAGTCTGGCTGCCGTTCGTTGAACACAATCATGAACACACGCATGCACGCTCACGCACATTCATCAGAAGGAAAACCTCTGAGAGTTCATAGGCCTGCCGTGTCATGCACATCGATATGTACAGTCATGATAGATTGATACATGTGTGTTATTTATGACTTGTAATAACTGTTCATATGCAGAAGAGGGTAAGCAATTCCCGGCGTAACAATGTTAATAACTGTGCGACGTGCAGGTGTATATTCTATTGCCAGGATTAAACACACTTGATGTCGTTTGTCAAGTGAACGCCTGCAAGCTTTGAGGTCATCGCTAATCACTGTGACACGGAAGTGTCTCGGATTGACAGCGGCCGAAATTTCGAAACGATTGGAGATCATGTTCGGGGCGTCTTAAACTGATTAGAGCGGCCGATGGGTGCCAGACAGACGCGCTCGCGAGATTGATCGGACGGAGGGGCACGAGAAGGAGGGAGGAAGGAAGGGAGGGAGGGAGGGAGGGAGGGAGGGAGGGAAAGGAAGAGGAAGGGAGGGAAAGGAAGAGGAAGGGAGGGAGGGAAGGAAGGAGTTCCCGGCACCGTTAATGTAACAGTAACGGACCTGTCCGTGGAAGTAATTAGTGAATTTACGAGGGAGTCATAACTTGCAAGATCTTTAGCCTCTAATTGGTTTTGCTGGGATGCTTCACCACCTTCTCCTTCTCCCTCCCTTTCTCCTCTTCCCCGTTCATGGTAGAAAGAAAAAATATTAATATTTACTTTGTTACTGATATTCTGTTTACTGGGATGTGGTTACAGTAAAACTGAGGACGATGGAAATGTACTGTAGCTCGGCGCATTCCAGTGCAGGGAAGCCCGGCGAGTGACTGAACCGAAATTCCATAACGGTGGCCGCAAAGGTTCGTCTTTTGGACATAAACTTGTTAATGACTCGCGGTCGAACCCGCTTGACGGTTCTTTGGTGAGGACCCGCTCGGTTACTGTTCCTGCTCACTAGGACAGCTGCCTTGCTACTGCGGCGACGGATCACGCCCCATACCCACCTGAGGTGCCCGGAGAGAAGGCGTTCAGAGGCGCCCTTAGGCAATCAGAGGCGTGGACTGTACGCCACCCCTTTGCCTCAAAGAAGATCCGAGCACCCACACCCATCCAGTGAGGTAACCCCCTGCTCCGCCATACAGCTGGAGGGGGCGCCACTCCCTACATCTGGCGCGGACGGCAGTACATCCCTGGGAACATAATTGGCAGTAGAGGCGGTGGTGCGTCTGCAGCATAACCCATCCGCTCTCCCTGTGACACAGTGTCGTCGTGTAAACAAAGAATGAAACTGGAGGTCTTGATAGAAGTTTGGTTATAGTGTGTAATTAATTGGAAAAAGAACGATAAGTGGGTTTATTGTGGCGGCGAACGGAAATACGTTTTTGTGATCTCGAGTGGCTGGCCTGAAAATCCATTACCCGAGGACTGTTGTCTGCCTGTAGAACACCTGTAAAAACACCACTTCTCCGTTTGTTAGTGATACAAGAAACGAGAAAGAGCAAAAGACCAAAGACCTCAGCAGCGCAAAGATTGCATACCAAGAGAGATATGGTGGGCAAGGCGTGATAGCAGAAGCACCAAGGAGCAGAAGTACACCCGCAAACACCGCACGCACACTTGACGGATAACACGCACGAGCAGAGGCCCCGGGCTTGATGGGGCCGTCGTAACACACACTGTCTTCACCCGGTGCCCTTCCACGCGGAAAATGCTCTTCATCTACAGCCACTATCACGTAGGTATTGTGTTTCCCGAAGGAGGTGCAAAGGTGGAGGGTTTGGCTCAGGCTTCCTCTGTGCGTGCATGTGTGTGTGTTTGTTTGTTTGTTTGTTTGTTTGTGTTTGTGTACGCACTTTTCCTTTAAGTAATGTGTGGAAGTAACGTGGCTACCTAGGCTACATGATGTTTGTATTTACGATTGTGTTTGCAATGCAATGATGTTAATTGTGTACCCTATTCTAGAACCACAGCCTTACCACACACGTGTTTTTGACTAACTGAGCTATCACCGTGGTCATGGATTTTGATAAGAGAAGAAATGTTGCAAGAATATTGAAAAAAGAAATGGTAGTTGTCATAGAGAGGAGAGAAAGCCGATTGGCCATTCATATGCTAAATGTCAAAGAAAGCGGCCTGTAGAGATTTTACAACGATTCAGTTTCGATTGTAGGTCACGAAACCGTTCATGACAGCTCCCTGACACGCCAGCCTATGACGGTGCGATTCGATATTTTTTTCGCCGATCATTTCACGGTGCTTTGGCATTGCAGATCATGGCTCGGGACGCCAGGCAAACGCCGTGCAGATCAGCGAAACGGTTATGACATTGCCGGTCACGCCGTAATGTGCATGGTACGGTGCGCATGGCGTTACGAGTCATGCGTTTTAAGTGCAGCTAATGGAATGACACTCGTGAAACGCCGAAGATGACGTGCGCGAGGCGTGGTTGTCACGGGCCTCGAAGCGGGTTGTGGATGACACTCGCGCCCGTGACATTCCCGCTTGACAGCCGGGGGGGGGGGGTCTAATCATAATTTTTTATTATTCATTATAATTATTATTTTCAGTGATGTCATATTTTTTCCGGTATCTGAAAATCGTGGGTGAATGCACACGGTACCGGTTTGCCCCGCGGCATATTGATGTAGGAGATGCAACCGGAATGCAAAAAGTACCGATGTCGGGATTTTTTATCGTAATGAAATTGCATTTGCTGAGCTGATAAGCGTGCGTCTGCTTCCGTCTTGCGCCGAATAGGCAACAGCCCCGAGGCACTGCTTGAAGAGCTTTGGTGATGCAAGAGATGATCAACGTGCGGTGAATAGCGCCGGGTGATGTCGGGACAGGCAGTCAGTCAGTCAGCCTGAGAGGCAGACAGGCAGACAGGCAGACAGGCAAATAGCCGTCAGACGGACAGGCAGAGTAATGACGTCTCTCGCTTGGTCTGTCAAGAGCAACACACAAATGACTGGCTGGAGCAGGGAACTAGCAATGAGCTGCGTTATTTATTTGGAGAAGAGGGGATTCAGCGACGCTAGTTACAGATGGAGGCGGAGGACTTGCAGGGAGCGACGAATATCACGCAGGAAACTTGGCCTACGGCCGGCCTGACCACGGAAGGTCAAACCGAGAGTCTGGCAGAGACAAACAGTGTGGCTGAGACAAGAGAGAAAGAGAAAGAGGAAAAGAGAGGGTCGAGGTGAGAGGGGGCATGCAAAGTAATAGAGAAAGAAAAGTACCACAGAGTTAGAGGTAAGAAAAGAGAGAGAGAGAGAGAGAAAAAAAAATAATGGCAATACTGAAATCGCGATCGCATGTCGTAAAAGGGAAATCGCGCAGGTGTCTGGTCGGCGCAATTTGTGCTCTCGTCTTCGGCCGGAGAGAACAATGGGACTTTCGCGACGGCAGCGGCTTGCGGAAACGGATGGCGGCGTCGGCGAAGGTGTTTTCGAGGCACTTCCGAGGGCGAGGGTGGAGGGGGGCGTAGGTGTTGATCGTGGGCAGGCGTGGGGATGGGGATGGGGCAGGGGGACTGCGAATGTTGGTCGTGGGTGGAATGGATAGGGTAGTGTGTCTTGATTGTGGGCGGTTTACATGAGAAGGGTGTTGATCGAAGGGTTGGATGTGTGAGTGGGTGTCGGGGCGGGGAAGTGGGCGGCCAGAGGCTGAGAGGTATAGCGCCCAGGCCCCTCGGTCGCCGCCGTCTCCGCCCACGGGAAGCATTATAGCGCACGCCAACTATTATACGGCCATTACGCTGATTTATCATTTATCAAGACGGACGGAACAGCAAAATTGCCTCGTTTTCGCATTACTCAATTACGGCGATATCAGAGTACGCTACACGAGCCGGAATTATGACGGCGAGATCACGGTAATGTAATCCGGCCCCTTCGCCCTGGAGAGGCACTACATCCGGGTGGGGGATGGGAGGAGTGGGGGAGCGGATGAAGAAGGGGGAAGGAGGGGTGGATAGTGAGGAAGGGGGAGGGAGCAGAAGGGGTGGTAGAGGATGAGAAGGGGGCACGTGGCATTGCGACGTGGATGCAGGAAGAGCCTGCATACACCGGAGAGACGTCCGGTAGAAAGTGGGCAATCCGTCGTTCCTAAATCTCGTTTTTCTATCTCTTACTTTAGTACCAGTCTGCCCCTCTTCCTTCAGTCGTCGTCCTCCTGTCTTCCTTTCTTCCTGTCTCGTGCTTTCGTCGCGTGTTCGACTCTCGGGTAGGAAGCCAAGACTCGCTCCTCGCGTCATCTGAGAAACTGGAGAGCTTTTATACAAAGAAATTGCTATGGGCAAAGAAACTTTCAAATAAGTTGAAACTTTTTGTAATATGAAACCCGTGCGTTTAGATCCTGGAGCATGTTGATTAGTTTTTTTTTATAGAAAAGAAAAACGGTGAGGAGAAGATGGGGAAGAAAAAAAAAAAAAATGAAAGGGAATTGGAAAAGGGAAATTGGTGTAGGGGAGAGGGAAGGAAGAAGGGGAGAAGTGGAAGGGAAAAAGGAAAGGAAAAAGGAAGACGAAGGAAGAGGTAAAAAAAACGATGTCACATACTTGTGGGAATCTCGGGATCCGATAAGTAGCACCGGCTTGTACTACGACCTCTTAGCTATCGTTGGCGACGGGCGGTTCATTTGCAACAAGAGCGCTGTGATGTTCAATTGCAAATAAACACGGAAGATTTGTATAAGTATCCGTTGGCAAAACATTTGGAACAGCAGTGAAACTCCCTCATTATCATATTTTTTGTTAGAAAAGAGGAGAAAAAGAAAGAGGAAAGAAATAGAACAAAACCTGAATGTGACAGAATTGGTTTGATGAATAGCTTTTATAAGGCCGGAAGGATGGGGTGGGATGGGGGA
>BOPN01002042.1:137500-145000 GCA_017312705.2 Penaeus japonicus | reverse complement strand
GTTAAAGGTGTGATGTGTATGTGGCTGTGTGTTGGGTGTATGTTTTTTTTGGCATTCATTCATTTAGGAAGTATTCATACATTGATATGGCCGTGTATGTATGACAGACATCCACAATGTATATGCGTGAAAACATATACACACACAGCCACATACATGCATGTATATACATACACATGCACAGACACACACACACACACACACACACACACACACACACACACACACACACACACACACACACACACACACACACACACACACACACACACACACACACACACACACACACACACACACACACACACACACACACACACACCACGTCCATACGTACATACATACATACCTCGAAACGCACACAGAGGCACGCAGGAGAGTAACGGGCAGAGAGGGGAGAGTAGAGTGTGAATGGACGAGTGTGCAATAACGGCAGAAATAGAAGGGAGACAATAAAGCGTGTTGCAGAGGTGTTGCAGGTGTTGACAAGCGGACGTGACACCGTGCCAGGAGTGATCGAAAACGTCTTGTTGCGCTGATTTATTGAAGCCGGTTGCAATTTTATGGAGCTTCATCTCTCGTCAGTCTGTAGTTTAGCTTTTTTTGTTGTGTGTGTTGGTAGACGACTTTTTTCTCGCTTTTTTCGCGGTTTGATTTATTGGAAGTCCATGTCTTGCTGGAAGGCGTGTGTTTGTGCGGCGATGATGTCGAGTAACCGCGGAAGACGAGCTACTTGGGGGGTGTGCACTTGGACAGCAGCTATGGCCGTTATGTATATATATATATGTGTGTGTGTGTGTGTGTGTATGTGTATGTGTATGTGTATGTGTATGTGTATGTGTATGTGTATGTGTATGTGTATGTGTATGTGTATGTGTATGTGTGTGTGTGTGTGTGTGTGTGTGTGTGTGTGTGTGTGTGTGTGTGTGTGTGTGTGTGTGTGTGTGTGTGTGTGTGTGTGTGTGTGTGTGTGTCTGTGTGTCTCTGTGTGTCTCTGTGTCTGTGCGCGTGCATATAATTATGTATGTTTGCATTATGTAGCTTGGTAGGTATTTTCATAGCAAATATGTATTGTTAGATAGGTGACTAGAAAGAATATTTGAAGTGGTGTATGCATTGATGTTGGTGTTTATTACACGCAGGCGTTAAGTTCAAGCTGTACAGCTTGTGCCCAGTTTCAGGACCCTCTTGAGGAAGGGAAGGAGAGGGAAGGATTTCACGTTCGTTCTAATCCTGCCACTTTCCTCCGGTGGTAGGAAGCGAACTGGGCATGACCCAGCTGTCTTGTTAGAGTTAGAGATAGAAAATACCTAAGAGGAGAAGGTGGCCTAGAGAGACCGCCGTGATTGCGGCCACGGGATTTCTCGCCGGGGCTGGGTTGCGTCCGGAAGAGGATGACGACGTGTTGACGGCGACGTTGTCTGCGGCCGGTTTCGTGGTCGTCGCAACGACTGGCGTCTCCCAAGAAGCGAGTCGTTAGCGATATGGCGCCCTTTCCACCCCCACCCCCCTCCCTGCCTGGCGGGGGCTGATTTCCGTTATTTATTGTGAGCCGAGTATGGTAATGCGGTACATTACGGCTTCTGCGACCGGCCTTTTATCGGGAGACGCCGTTCATGTTCGCGGCGGCGACTTGGGTGGGGGAGGGGAGGGGAGGGGTGTGTTTTGAAAGGTCTTGACTTGTTTTTTTAAGAATTTTATTTTTGTTTTGTGTAGATTTTATTGCCTATTGTTTACTATATTTGTTTATTAATAATTTTTGTCAGTTTTATTTTGTTATTTGTATTTTATTTATTTATTATTGTTATTATTTTATTATTGTTGTGTTCGTTGTTGTTGCTATTATTATTATTATTATTATTATTATTATTATTATTATTATTATTATTATTATTATTATTATTATTATTATTATTATTATTATTATTATTATTATTATTATCATTATCATTATCATTATCATTATCATTATCATTATCATTATCATTATCATTATCATTATCATTATTATTATTATTATTATTATTATTATTATTATTATTATTATTATTATTTGGAGGGAGAGGGAGTGATGATGATAAGCGGTCCTCTGAAGAAGAGTTTCATAGCGATGGTCGTTTGCGCTCGTCATTCCTCGCGTTGTTTACCTGCGATTTTCCGTGTACGTTGTCCAAAGGGCCTTTTTGAAGTTGTCTCTTTTTGGAAAGACACAGCTGATGGGCGGTTTGGAGGATGCGTGAGTGGGTGAATGGGTTTTTGGATGGTGTTTCAGTGATGGATGGATGGCAAAGTGCTCGCGAAAGGAGGAGAAACCGTGACTTGTTACATATTTTTTTTTTTTTTTGCCGTCTTTTTTATGTATTTCGTAAGAGGGTGAGGGTGTGAGGGTGCAGGTTTTCACCCTGTTAAGATCTCGTAAGAACATCCATTTAATAAGATTTAACTGGCAGCGAAAGAACCACGTGACGTCACTCGATAAGACGCCCCGGGTAGGCCTAGTTGCCACAGCATTGGGCGTTCGTGGCACGTGTCTGGGATGGCAGACGTTTGTTATCTTCGCTGTTGTTGAATGATGGAATTCGTGATTTCTCTCATATGTTGTGGCATGGCAGTGCTGTTTTCCGTTATTTTTTGTTGTGTTACGGTCCGAGGTTGATTATTTTTGTAACCGTTTTTTTTGGTGAAGTGATAAGATTTTTAATGTGATGTTTTTACTGTGTGTGTGTCTGTCTATCTGTGTGTCTGTTTGTCTGTCTGTCTTTTCGTGTAAAAATAATCCCCATTAGCAAACTTGTTTAAAAGATCTCGCGAGACACAAATATGGTTTAGCTTCATCTCTCTCCTCGATTTCCGGCAGCGAGCAGGCATGGCGAGAGATGATTGCCATAATGCAGTAATGTCGGCGCGATGGCGTGATCATGCTGATTACAGGCAAGGCTTCGGTCTGTGTAATGTGGGATCGTTATGATTATCTCTAGCATGGCCTCTGATTTTTTAGGTTTGGCGGTGATAGCGTTGATGAGTCGACGTTGTTTATTTTTATCTGTAGTTTGTTGCGTTGAGTATTTCTTATTATGTTTTTTCTTTTTTGTTGTTGGCCTTTTTTATTTTGAGTATTACTTTTTGTATTAATTTGTTTATTGGTATTATTATTGTTATTATTATTACTATTATTATTCTTATTATATAAAATAACCCAAATCTAACTGTTCTCTCTTCTCTCGTCCATCTCTTATTTGATGGACGAGAAGAAAAGGGATAATCCAACTGTGCTCCCCTCCTCTTTCTCTTCCTCTTCCTCTTCCTCTTCCTCTTCCTTTTACGAATAGCAAATACAGAGAGGCCAACCATCTGATCGTTTTCTCTCCCCCCCTCAGGGTCTGCCCATCATCCAGGAGCTGACCCACAAGTATGGGCTGCAGGCGGACTTCGGGGAGGCGACGCTGGGCCAGAAGCTGGAGGAGCTGCGGGAGCACATCCGGAAGGAGATCCGCAAGGAGCTCAAGATCAAGGAGGGCGCCGAGAACCTCCGGAAGGTCACCACAGGTAAGGAAGCGTGGGGAAAGGGGCAGAGAGGGAGGAGGGAAGGAGGGAGGAATGGAGGGGAGGGGGAAGGGGAAAGGGGGATGGAAGGAAGGGACAGGAAGAAGGGAGGGAAAGGGGGTAGGAAGAGAATTGGGAAGGGAGGGAGGGAAAGAGGGAAGGGAAGGGAGAGACAGGGAGAAGGGCAATGAAGGGAGGGGAAGGGGAAAGAAAGGGAAGAGGGCCAAGGAAAGTAACTCCGGAAGGTTATCACAGGAAAGGAAAGTAAGGGGAAGGAAACGGAAGGGGAGGGGGATGAGGAATGAGAAGGAATAAGGAGGAAAAACTAAGGGCAGGCAAAGAAAAGGTTATTATCCTTATTATTTATTATTATTATGATTGTTATTGTAATTGTTATTATTATTATTATTATCATTATCATTATTTTATTATTATTATTATTATTATATTAGTATCATGATCCTCGTTGTCCAACCATTACTACCATGATCCTCAACCTAGTCTAGTGTCAATGATCTGAATGAGGTGGGTAGGAATTCGGGTCTAGCGGGTAGGAGTTCTAGGAGTCTGGGGAGTTCGAGTTTGGAGTAAGATAGGAGGTAAAGGAGTTAAGGGGGTGTGGGGGGAGTTTGAGGTGCGGAGTAGGAGTTAAATGAATGAGTAAGGAAGGGGGGGAATGTAAGAAATTGAGGTAGGAGTTAAAGGACTGAGGAAGGGGAATTTAAGGTTGTGCGGGGAGTAGGAGTTAAATGAGTGAGTAGGGGGCTTGGAGTTGAAGGAGTTAGGGCGGGGGGAGAGTTTGCGGGGTGTGGGAGTTGGAGTGCGGGGGGGGGGGGGGGGGGCTAGAGGAGACGTTGACGGATGATGGGAACCTTCGGATAGAGGCAGTGGCTTCCATAATTTTCGCTAATCACGTAATTGTCGGCTGAGAAGGAGCCGAAGGTGCATTGTTATGTGGGTGCTGTGACCTCCCCTTTCTTCCTCCCTCCCGACGCGATTCTTCCCTCCTCCTCTCCTCTCCTCCTCTTCCAGTTGCACCTTCTCGACCTTCTTCATAGCTTCCTCTTCGCTTTCTTCCCTCCTCCTTCTGTTTCTTCCCTCCTCCTCTTCCTCTTCTTCCTCCTCCTCCTCCTTTTCCTCTTCTTCCTCCTCCTCCTCCTTTTCCTCTTCTTCCTCCTCCTCCTCCTCCTCTTCCTCCTCCTCCTCCTCTTCTTCCTCCTCCTCCTCCTCCTCCTCCTCCTCCTCCTCCTCCTCCTCCTCCTCCTCCTCCTCCTCCTCCTCCTCCTCCTCCTCCTCCTCCTCCTCCTCCTCCTCCTCCTCCTCCTCCTCCTCCTCCTCCTCCTCCTCCTCCTCCTCCTCCATCTCCTCCTCCTCCTCCTCCTCCACCATCTACTCTTCCTCCTCCTCCATCTACTCCATCTACTCCTCCTCCTCCTCCTCCTCCTCCACCATCTACTCCTCTTCCTCCTCCACCATCTACTCCTCTTCCTCCTCCTCCTCCATCTACTCCTCTTCCTCCTCCTCCTCCTCCTCCTCCTCCTCCTCCTCCTCCTCCTCCTTCTCCTCCATCTCCTCCTCCTCCTCCGTCCATCTCTTCATCCAAGGTCTGAAGCGCGTACTCATGAATGAGTAATGGATGGTTAGGATTCAGGATTCGCGGCCGGGGGCGTGGGATGGGCTGTGATGGGGGGGAGGGATTGGGGTTTGGGTCATGGGGCATGGGGCATAGGGGGGTGGGCGAGTGCAGGTGGGTTGTCCTCGCTGATATGGCCTTGTGGATGAATGGTTGGTTGGTATTTTAGTGGGTGGTTAGCAACTATCGGTTGGCTGGTATTTTGGTTGGTTGTTGGTTGGTTTGGTGGCTGGTTAGGTACTTTGGTGGATGGGTGGATGTGTTGATTAGTGGATCTATGGTTAGTTAGGTACTTGGGTGGATGCGTTGTTTGGTAGGTGGTCAGGTACTTTGGTAGATGTATGGTTGGCGAATCCGTTGTTGGTTGGGTGGGTGAGTTGATGGGTGGTTTGCTGGGTGACTGGGGTGATGGTCAGGTTGATTAGCTGAAGTGGGACGATAAGTGGGTGGGTTAATGGTTGAGTGGATGGATGGGTTGGTGGATAGGTGGATGTGCTGTGGGGAAGGAAAGGCAAGGGAAAACGAAGGGAGAGCAGAAAGAGAGGGGAGAGCAGGCAGACGAAGAGAGGCGGAGGTTGAGGGGAAGAGGCACCATAATAGGGGTCGCCTTGATTTAACACTGACGCCAGGGACATGCGCTGCCCACTATTATATCTTGTTTACTTATTTATTTAATATTCATTTTATACAGGGCATAGATGGTTCCATAAGCGTTTAGTCACCAAAGAGTCAATTAGACGTTATTATTTTGTTCTTCTTACTACAAAATTAATAGCAGTAATGAAAACCATAGATGTGCAAATTTTTACCCCGAAAATTTAAGGACTGAGACAGGGAGCCGAAGTAAAACCATATATTTACAAACAAGAAGAAAACAAAAAAGCACAATGGACAGTGCATGTATACTCCCGGCTCCAACGGTTAAGTGATACGCGCCAATTTGAATCTCTCCATGTTGCATAAGGGGTTGCAGAATGCTTTGCATGATTGCGTGTGCTTGGGCATTTCACTCGCAATGCAGTCGATGGCGGCGGCGGCGGCGGCGAAGGGAAGCGAGGAAAGGTGAACCCCGGCGATGACGGTAATTGCGCGGCGGTAAAAACGGGAAGGGATTGCTGTTGGCGAGGAAGGAAAATACGCACATGGCGGTTCTTGTGGCCTGTGCTCTTTGCTACCATTGCCGCTGCACGTCGAGGCTCTCCCCCGCCCCTGCCCCCGCCCCTGCCCCCGCCCCTGCCCCGAACCGACACCCCTCACTCCCCTATCCTCGACTCGGCTAACCTTTCACTCCCCTCGCCTCCTCTCACTCCCCTAGCCTTCACTCCCTTTTCCTCAACCATTGCCTCTACTCCCCTCGCCTAGACTGCCCCACCCCCCTCACTCCCCTAGCCTTCACTCCATTATCCCCTCACTTTAATTTCCTTTTCTTCCTCCTTCTTCTTCTTCTTCTTCTTCTTCTTCTTCTTCTTCTTCTTCTTCTCCTTCTCTTTCTCCCCCTCCTCCTCCTTCTCCTCCTTCTCCTCCTTCTCCTCCTCCTCCTCCTCCTCCTCCTCCTCCTCCTCCTCCTCCTCCTCCTCCTCCTCCTCCTCCTCCTCCTCCTCCTCCTCCTCCTCCTCCTCCTCCTCCTCCTCCTCCTCCTCCTCCTCCTCCTCCTCCTCCTCCTCCTCCTCCTCCTCCTCCTCCTCCTCCTCCAGCGAAACCCAGCCTCGCCAGCCTGCCCTGCATCGATGGCCGTGGCTTATCCTCCCATGCATTGCGAAATCCCCTGGTGTTCTCGAATCTTCTCGTGTGATTGGGTCTAATCGGGACAGGTGACCCGTGATAGGCGACGGGGCAGAGGGATGACTCGGATGTTCCCCTCGTGTTTTTTTGTTTTTTTTTTTCTCCCTGGTCGTTGAAGAATGCGAATGATCTCTGGCTTCCTGGTTGTTTGTTTGGATGGATGAATGGATGGATAGATAGGTAGATAGATAGATAGATAGGTAGGTAGATAGATAGATAGATAGATAGATAGATAGATAGATAGATAGATAGATAGATAGATAGATAGATAGATAGATAGATAGATAGATAGATGGATGGATTAGTGGATGGGTGGATGGCTCTAAGTGTGTGTAGGTATGTATTGTGTTCCTGAGGGTCTGCGTTGTCTGTCTATATTTATGTAGGTATTATGTGTATGTATGGATGTAAATGCATCTTGCTGTCTATTAGTCCATCAATGTATATACCAAACATATACGTTCAGTTATTTGACTCTTAAAGTAATAAGAAATATGGAGCCAGAGCTCGCTGTCAGATTGTTCAGAGGATCACTGTTCAAG